>OX596380.1:218552546-218752546 GCA_951394425.1 Tipula unca
ATAGATGACGCATAATTGTCCATTGCTGATAACGGCCTCGAAATTAAATTTGTGATTGGAGCAAATAGCGCAGTGGCTAGAGCTGCCACGCTTGGATTAGAATGTACCGAGTTCGATTCTCAATAGAGGCGATGCAAAAGGAATTTTTCATCTCCCTATAAAGATCAATAATTAAATTGAAAACATCTATGATCCTCTGATGGAATGTGGAACTCATAGGCCAAACCATCGTTCACGTTATACGGGCTAGGGCTAACATGGAGCTTTGTAGTGTGCAGATGGCCAATTAAAAGACGGACCTGTAGCCGTGTACAAAATATGGATATATTCGTTATTCTTAAACACATTTTATTAAAAATCTAACACAACAATTGGTTTATTTTTACATTATAACCAAAAATTAGTTTTTTCTTTGACATTTTCCAATTGCATAATGCAAATAAAGAATAACAAAGTTCTACTAACTTATTTACAGATAATTTAGAAATGCAATCTGAATAACCACGGATGCACATAATGAATTCCCAGTATCCGTAATACTAAAATTTATCGTGGAAAGTGAATTGATTGAAACTCTCTCTTTTTTAGAACATAGAATTCGAAATTCATTTAATTTCGAAAACCAGTTCACACCACAAGATCATATATGTAATATCGGGTGTAAGGCAACTTTCATTACTAAAAACAGGTGCTGGACATCACACTTTTCTCAGATTTTATTAAGGAGAGGGTATTGAACTGGAAAGTGTCCGAATACCATTCCTTTTCTGACCATATTGTTATCTCTAGTACGAAGTGGAGACAAACCCACTATAGTAAACCATCCTTCAGGAATAGAAAGAAAACTGACTGGGGTTCCTTTATCATCATTCTTCGTAACTCATTACCGGTATCGGTTCCTGCTGACACAGATGCTGGTGCAGATTAGAACTAATAAAAAGAAGTCCTGTAGCAACATGATACAGGAGTAATCGGATGATTCATGGACCAGTTTTAGAGCCATACAAGACATCCAGCCAACTACCGACTTAACCCTACCCTTGCTGGATCACATCTTCAAATGCAGCTTGAACTTTGTCACGTTCTTAGTATAATGAACTGAAGTAAAAGTAATGTTTATACTTTAAAAGACTGCAAAGACTTTAGGCCTATAAGCTTATCTTCTTTTCTATTAAAATCACTGAAAAGACAAATAGAAGCCATCCGAACTTAACTTAACACCTAAAAGTTGCTTTCCATTCGAAAGGGTGTTTTTTTTTAGAGGTTCACAACTTTGAAATTTGACTTTCAAATATGTTGAAATTTTTTATCAAAATAATGGTTCTGTTCGTCAAACTTATCGTGCACTTCGTCCAGTTTATGGCGTACGAGTACATATAATCGTCCTTCAGAGCGGCTAATTCGAATAACAATAGATCATTTTCGGACCACGTTTGCTCTTAATTATAATGTGCATCCCGTGAGACGCCGAACAGTGCGCACTGAAGAAGTTGTAGCTGCTGTACAGGAAACCATTGAAGAAGATCCAAATCAACCAATTCGTCGTCGTTCTCAGCAACTGGGATTGTATCCTTCCACTTTATGGAAGATTTTACAAAAGGATCTTGGCTTAAAAGCTTTCAAGATTCAACTTGTACACAAGGAATCGCCCATTCGGCCAATGGGCTGAAGCACAAATTGATATTGATGTTGAATTTCCATTCAAAATTTTGTTCTCCGATGAAGCCCATTTTTGGTTGAATGGGTACGTAAATAAGCAGAGTTCTCGCATTTGGAGTGAGGATAATCCACAAACTTTTCTCGATACACCATTATCTCCACAGAAAATGAGTGTTTGGTGCGCTTTATGGGCTGGCGGAGTCATTGGTCCATATGTCTTCAAAAACGATGATGGTCAGAATGAAACTGTCAATGGTGAGCGGTGTAGGGACATCATTAGACATTTTTTCGTTCCTCGCTTAGCTGGCATTAATTTAGCTATGATATGTAGTTTCAACACTCTGCTGTGGTTGAGAGAACTCTAAGGTACTCGTATATGAAATGCAGGAGACTGTTCAAGAAAGCGAGAAACACAGATGCTTCTGCAGATTAGGACTGCTAAAAAAAAGTCCTGTAGCAACATGATACAGGAGTAATCGGATGGTTCAAGGACCAGTTTTAAGCCACTTGCATGGCAAGTGACCACGGAACCTAATGTCATTATCCCCGAGGATATCCAGCGAACTATTAACAAATTCAGCTTAGAACTTTGTCACATTCAGGCGGGAAGCTCCCATTGCTATTCCAAAGAATTTAGTTCTATAAGCTTAACCTCTTTTCTATTCAAATCAGTAGAAAGACAAATAGAGGCCACCCTAACCTAACTTAACAGCTGAAAGTTGCTTTCCATTCTATAAGGTAATCCAATATGACAAGTGATGAATTCAAAAAATCGTTCAAGTTTCTCAATTTAAATTTAACATTTGGAAGCTTGTCTGTTAATGCATATTCATAATTTACTAGATATAAGATTGGCTTCTATAAGAGTTCATATGGATAGAAAGAATTCAGATTTCCAGAGTACGATAATAAAAACATAATTCTCAACTAGAATAAATATTTCAATAGAATATATCCGAATATCGTGAATAAAATTTCTATATGCGACAATAAACCAAATCTTTCAAATAATTCAAACACCACCGAACGGAATTATATACAAAACACCCCCATTTATAGAAATTTGAATAAAATACAATAAAAACAGAAAAATTCAATTTTCCAAATTCAATTTCCATATACGCACATAAAATAAATAAACACGCATAAAGCCTTAGAACTATAGCTTAAGTATAAATCTATGAAAAGCCCCCAACAAAAAAAAAATGGTTTTCTTTTTTTTGGTTGCGTTATGAAAATCATAATTCAATGTTTTTTTTTCTCGTTTTCCGGGCTTTCTTCTTGTGTTGAAAAACGGGAAATTGAATCTCATTAATCTTGTTTTTTGGTTTATTTTAATAAAAATCAAAACAGTACACTATACGAATACATATTCTAACTGGTTGAGTGATGATAATATAAATGTTTGTGTGTTGCAGGATAAAAATCCATGCGCTTACTGAGCTTTTTAAGCTTTATGCTACACACAATTGTTTATTGCCAGGTTGGCATGCTAATATAGACATTAGAATTAATTTGTATAAAAGCTGCTGATTTTAATATTAATATACGAGTATATACCCAGAGCTTATTACATACATACACAAGTATAAACGAAACTTTATTAACAGATCATTGAAAAAATGTTGTGCTTTGTTATATGCATATGTACAAGAAAAGCACAGAAAATAATAAAACTTTATATTTTAAACAAATATTCTATTTCTAAAATTACTAAGAATTTTTTTTTATAACGTTTTGTTTTTAGAATACTAAGTGGGTTGGTTAGTTGGCTGGCTTGGTTGGTTGTTTGGAAAATTATAATATATTTAGACAACAATGAAAAAAACTGAAACTTTAATAAACGAAAAGTTTTGCTTGTGTATGTATGTATGTATGTATATGGAAATTGAATTTGTATTAAAATAAAAACAAAAACTAAATAGAACTTTTATCAAGTTGTGCGCTTTCTTTTGTTTATAGTAAAAACAGTTTTTATTTTCATTTTTTTTTTATAAATCAATAATTAGAGTAAATGTATGAGAATAGAATTATTACGAAAATAAAAACACAAAAAGATTATATGCTTTGAAAAAAGTTTGCGAGCTTTTAAAATTATGAATTTATAAAAATTTGGATTTCCTATTACTATGGATTTACTATTACTAACATCACTTGAATATGATATACTTGCGGTTACGTTTATAAATTTTATAGAAGCTATATATTAGGCTTTATCTAAGCCCTTTAGATAAAATAATAATTGTTCCAAGTACACAGTAGATGGTCATGTCAGACACATATTTGAATGCTTCATGTATGTTTATAGTGTAGAATGTACATTCAATAGTTTATGTTAGGAGAGGGATATATAAATAGAGCAGCGAGCTATTTTCGATTTATCTCAAATTGGATAATCAGAAGTTTAGTTAGTTTGTCATAATTTTGGTTCAGTTAAAAAAAATTCATTGAAAACCAACCCAGAATTCAAACATAATACTTCGAGTTGTATTATAATAAATCAAAATAAATAAAAAATGTGCTCAAGACGGGTACACCTGCAGTTGAGTATTAAAGAAGAGTTCAATATAAGTTCAGCTCAACGGAAGTTGACACAATGTTTTAGAATTTTTTTTAATTTTTTTTTATAATATTACAACGTTTTACTGCCAACGGTCTGTACTGTATACAGAATATCTCGATGTTTTCGTCCTGTTGGAGGCTTGAATCATGCTTGAGAACATGATACGTAATAACTTCATCGATGTATTCCATTTTTAAATCTCGGTGGAGGTCTTCGTTTCTAATGTACCATGGAGTATTCATAATATTCCGAGGTACTTTTGGAACGTCTGTATCTTCTTGATGTTCTTTTTATTGGTACAACCCCAAAGATGTATACCATAGGTCCATACCGGTTTCAGTATTTGCCAGTATAAAGCAAAGCAATTTATTGTGTATGGATAGCTCAGAATGTCTACCAAATAGCCTATACATCTTCCTTTACTTCATGTTCAGCTCTTCCTTTTACTTTTTGGCATGTTCTTTCCACCTCAACTTGGGATCCAGGTTCATATCAAGATATTTCGCCGTATCTGCATAGGCAATTTGATTAGAGTTGACTATGATTGGGATTCAATTAGAAATATTTTAATTAGTAAAATCCACAAGCACAGATTTAGTTTTGTTCAGTTTTATTCTTCATTTTTTCATCCAATTGTTGACTGAATTTGTCGACTTTTGCAATTTGTTAGTCGCTTCTTCTACATTGTTCCCAATTACCAAAATCGCAGTATCATCCGCATAAGTTGCTAAAGTTGCTGCTTCCATTGGTGGTATATCCCGAGTATACAGGAGAAAAAAGACAGTGCCCAATACGCTACCTTGTGGTACTCCAGCTGAAATTTTCTATATGTCCAAATATTTGTCTTTATATTTTACACGAGAGTGTCGCTTGAAAGTGGATACGCTTGAACATATTTTTTTGGTTCACGTTCTAGAGTACGTTCTATAATATCTGTGATTCTATAGACTTGTTCTATAGTCGAGTGGTTTTCTTTGAATCCAAACTGGTGGTCAGGAATGAGATTTCTGTCCACCATTATGTGTTTCATTCTTTTCAGGAGTAATTTTTTGAAAATCTTGGATATGAATGGGAGTAAGTACTTTCGGACTTTTTATCGCTACATTGTTTGTTGGGTTTGAAGATCATGATTACTTCTGCTACCTTCCTCAGAACGTATCTTACTCTAAACACAGCGTTTACGTATCGCTCTATTTGGTAGTTCTTTAATGATTTGTCCAGTTATGAGGTCGTACCCAGGAGATTTTTTCATGTTTAAATTTTTAATTGCCTCTTTTTGTTCTTGTAGAGATACACTTTGTAGTTCAAACTCATCAGATCGTTTCAGTATGTTAACATTTTCATCCGTAGTTTGCCTGGGTAATGGTTGAAACGATTCTTCTAGTTGTCTCGCAAATAAGTCAGCTTTTTGTTTACCGCTTCGAGCCCAGCTTCCATCCTCAATTCTTATTGGAGCCGTTGAATTTGGTGGCTAGTAGTAAGTAAGTAAGTGTGATTGTGGCGTTTTAATTGCGCATCACTCACAGTAACACGGTTATGTATTTTTGGTCATTCAATTTATACATGAACTAGGAATTTAAGTCAAAATGTCAATATTGTTTGCCCTTTTCTTATCAGGTGGAATAGCCTATAATGCCACGAGCACGACAGAGGCTCGAGATTGAACTAGATAAAAAAAAATTAAGAAAGGTACAAAATAATAATTACAGGAACCCAAAAGAGCTTTGTGACAAAACGAACAAAAAGTCTTCAAAATTTCTCGCCTTCGAAGGATTCTGTCTACTAACCTAACCAGTCCCATGTTATTTAATTAAACTGGATGGTTCGTGGTCTGTTTCTAGTTAATAATCATTGAAGCTTTCCATCGAAACCCACCCTATTCCGTGGGGTGGACTATTCTCTAAGCCGGGTAATCCATCGTATGATTGTTGGTAGGATAAGGTTAACTCTGTGCTTGGAGAATCCACCATTAGGAGACGAGTGGTTAAGGGAACCCCGCAAGGAAGCGTCCCATTTCCTCTTTTCTGGAACATAGCGATCAATATGGGTTTCTGTTGGAATTGGAGAGCAGATTTAGAATGGGATTCAACCTGTCCAAAACTGAGCTGGTACTCTTTATAAGGAACGACATTAAACAGTTTAAGCGTAGTTGGAACTTAGAAGCCTAACATGTTGGAAGGAGTAAACAAGGCTACCGGAAAAAGATGGTGTCTGAAACCGGAGTTGGCTTTTCCCGCCTTTGTGAGACCCATACTTATGTATGGAGTAAGCGTCTGGTGGCCAACTCTTGAGATATATCAACTAACTTGAGGAGGCCTATTACAGCGCTTAAATTAGCGCAGTTGAAAGAGGCAGTTGCCTTCGTAGCACGACAAATTTGGGCAAAACTGCTTTTAACACGCTCAAAATTTTAATCTTCCTTCATCGATGTGTTTTAAAAACGGCCATAAGGTTTTTCATAGGACACTGGCTTTTCGGAGAATATGCAAGGAAGCTCGGTCTGGAAGCCAATAACTTCTGTAGAAGATATGGATGAGGAATAGGAAGAGACTTCAGTTAACTTTCTTTTCTTAGCCTCTCGGATCTCGAAAACTATGTAAAGTGAAAGATGTATTACGCTACATATAAGTAGTTCTGAATTGTTTCACTAGAGATAAAAGGCAAGTAAGATCGCTTGGTAGCCACTCCAACCAAACCTTACCTAGCCTAATTTAGCACATTTAGGCAGCGACGTTCTTGATTTATTGTAAATCAAAAAGAATCTACCAGCTTTCTAATTGCAGTTCCTAAGAATCGATCCGTTTCAAACAACGTGTGTTTCAAATTGTATTTTAATGCGTCCACTATAAAACTAAAGGTTTTAGAAAACCGTACCATGTCTATACTGTAAATTATAAATTATTTTCAACGTCGGATATTTAAAATGTGTAGGAAAGATTTTGAAGGGTGGGGCTTTTTCGTCGAGGACGTATAATTTCCTCTACAATTTTTTTATGTTTCAAAAATTTAATAATTTAAAAAATTAACAAATCAAGAAAATTATTTCTATCTTTTTAATATATAAACTTTAAAATAATTTAATTTAATTGTCTTAAATATATTACAACATGTATAAATCAAATCAAATCCATATTACATTGTATTGTATCATAAATTAAATCATATTTTGTTTTTGTCATTCTGTGCATAAATAATGTTGTGTTAATGCGAGATAATAAACATGAATTAATCAACAAAAGGAATAAAACATTAGATTTCTTGTAAATTCACACATAATTATGTTTTATGAATCGTACATAAATAGTTAAAACAGATTTTAGCATGTTTTCTCCCATATTTATGTAATTTATGTAATGGGGTGTGAGCCTGAATTAAATATATATACATATAGTTACCACCCACGCACATGATTTAAGTTCTATATAAAAGACGGATGCTGTAATGTGTAAGATTAAACAATTTTTGTTTTGTTTTAAAGTTTATAATTTCATCAAAATAAGTAAACACACACAGAACAATAAATTGTCTATATGTAGAATCAATAAATAAACAGCCAAAAGCTGTATTTCTTTAGATCCATATGTACATGTATATAAATTTATGGTATAGATGTGCGTTCTATACTCGAATAGAACGCGGAGTGAAAACCCCAAACAAATAAAATTAAATTTTATTACAATTCAATTTTTATTTTTATGGGATATAAATGGTTTTCTTGTAACTTTCTTCTTACATACTCGTATACAACATATATTCGATTCGGTTCTGCTGTTGATTTAGGATGAACGAATTATTTTTTTTATCTCTAAATGTTTTTGGTTGAGTACCAAAGTTGAATATATGTATACAGACGGTAAATAAAACTTTTTAAAGTTTATATTGTTACCCTTGCCCCTAGTCAATTAATCGATATATCATTTAAATGATATAATACATTGGATTCAAAAGCTAAGACTAATCATTTTTGTTTTATATAATGTTGAAACTGTTGTTAGACCATTTCGTACATATTTGTGCACATAATATGTCAAAAACAACAAACTCGATATTTGGATAAACCATTTTCATGTAAATATTTTTTGTCTATATGTAACATAAATAAACGAAAAAAGCACAAAACTCTTTATTCGTATATATGGTAAGTACAACGAGTACATATTTCTATTTCAATAGTTTTTCATTATATTTTTTTGTTGATCAATTTAATTTTTTTCATATTTTGATGGTTTTTTGATTTGAAGTTGTTGGATGTTTGTGAATTGAATGCATTTTATATTTTACTTTGTGCGCGTACAATTTGTTTGTGTTATGTTTTCAAATAGTAGTTTTTGAAAAAATATTAATTAAACATATGTGTGCTATAGAATACGGAATACAAGTAAATATTAGGTTTGCCTTTTATGCAAATTAATTAAGGCTCAAAGCGATAGAAAAATTTAGAATTTATTATTAAGGGTTTGGAGTCCAAAATGGTTCGGCATCGTAGAGTTTTATAATTCTATTTGGGAGATTTGTGCAGTTTTGGCGTATAACAATATTTTTAAGTGGAAAGAAAAATGCAATTTGTGCAGTGCAATAACAAGCTGTATATAGTTAAGACGGGTGTGAAATATTCCTTAAAACTATCCTAAAATTGTAACATGTGAATGTATTAGTAAACAAATCAATAAATCGCTATATTAGAATAAACCTACCTCAGCTCCTCGCAGCGCCCGGTACCACAAAGTTTGCATTACTTCGACCGCTGGATGTCTATATTGTTTTCTTGTTTGTTCAAGTCGTTATGGTCGATATTACCGTAATCATCTTGCTTATAGCATTCCAACCATTCTCCTCCGCCACCATCTTCGAGATAATAGTTCGTGATGTCATCTCTCCTATAGTATCGGTACACTTCTTTCTCGTTTCTTCCCACCTTGCACAGTACAGTATCGTATGCTCTGATGTGTCGTCCTCTTCACAATATGCGCAGTTAGGAGTATCCTTAATATACATTCGATGCAGATAGCTATTGAAGCAGCCGTGACCTGTCAGGAACTGTGTCACATGAATGTTCGTCTCCCCATGCTTACGATTCACACATTCCCTTAGACTCGGAATGAGCTCTCTGGTCCGTGATCCAGTGTCGGAATTCTCCCAACGTGCCTGTCATTTTTGCATCAATTCCTATTTGGCCTCAACGGTTGGTGTTCCCTGAAGAACCGCTAGTCTACATTTCGCCATTAAAGTGGCGTGGCATGTTTGCTATCACGAAAGCTGCTTTCCTACCGTTCTGTTAGCACTACATATACGCAGTGCTAGGGTACGGTGTACGCGTTCAAACTGCCCGGACGTCCTTGCAATATCTAAAGCTCGTATCCAGATGTGTGCTCCATAAAGTATTGCGGATAAAACAACCGATGAGCAATTTTCTTTTTCCGGTACTTGGTCTCCCAACATTTGTCATCAATTTGATGAGCCATTTTGTTGTCCGGGTTGCCTTTGTCACAATTTGTCTTACATGCTCTTGAAATCCGCGACGGTAGTCTAGCCAAACACCCAGGTACTTGATGTGGATTGTCGGTGTTACTTTAACTCCTTCCACTTTGAAAGAAATTGATTGGAGCACTCTTCGGCCTGCCATTACAACCGCTTCAGTCTTTTCTGGAGCCAATTGCATCCGATGAATACGAAGCCATCTGGAAATCTCCTCTACTCCCGCTTCCACTCGTTCAACTAGTTGTTGCTCGTGTCTGCCGGAAACAACAAGCGCTAAATCATCCGCGTATCCCACCAAATTGGTATCTTAGGGTATAGGTCCTAAGATATAGATCCTTGGGGAACTCCACTAGTAACTTCCATTTGGGTTGCTGTACCTCCAGCTTCCACAATAATTCATCGCTCACTCAGGTAGCTTTGGAGTACCTTCGTCAGATATGGGCTAACTTTGAAGTTATTTAGTTCTTTTAGAATTAATTGCCAAGATGCGCTATTAAAGGCATTTCTTATGTCTAGTGTAATTACAACTGGGATGCGCCGCGTGTATTGTGTGCCCTCAGCGGCTGCATCTACAAGCTTCATAACTGCTGCTATAGCATCTGTTGTAGAGTGCTCTTCTCGAAATCCGAATTGATTATTTGCAAGTCCGCACCGGCTCTACCAACTTCGTTGGCCAGTCTGTGTAACAGCAAATGTTCGAGTTTTCCGAAAGTATCAAGCGAAAGAAAGTACGATGTCGGTACACCATCCGGTTTTTCATCTTTCTTTAGCAGAACCAGACGTGCTATTTTCCAGATACACGGAAACTCCCCGTTTTCTAGGGCCGACCGAGTTCATCACGTGTAACACCTTTTTTGGATGGATTTCTGCAGCGATTCTAACGGCCTCTGATGGAATGCCATCTGGCACGGCACTTTTTTTTGTTTTGAGTTTCCGCCATGCCATAGAGAGTTCCTCAGCTGTAAAAGGTGGGATCTCCAGCGGTCTTATATTTTCATGTTAAACTAGATCATGCATCGGGAAGAGAGCAGCCACTACGGTGTTAGTAATGTCTGAGGAAAGTGCAGGAGTTTTTTGCCCAAACTTCTTCATTACAATCTATCAATCAATCAATCAATTTACAATATGCATCTCCCCAACGATCCTCTTCGATTGTGTTACAGAGGGACTTCCAGCATTTCCTCTTCGATTCCGCTATCGCCTTCCTCATGTAGGCACGAGCTCTCTTCAGGTTTTGTTGAAAGGATATGTCTGCTTGCCCGCTAGTGCACCTGTTCTCCCTTGTAAGCCTTCGCCTGGCATGATTGCAGCGTCTACGAAGTTCAGCGATTTCCGGAGTCCACCAGTAAACGGGGTTTCATCCATTTCGATCTCTAGACTCGAGCGCATCTTCACATGCTCTTCTGGTAGTTGTCACTAACTGTGCTGGTGATGTTATGCTAGAGGCATCAAAGTGATGTTGAATCGCGCTCCAAAGGCGTGTTTGATTCCTTGCTCCAACCTGCCATCCCCGGTTGATGGAGACACTGTTCCCCTGTAGTCTAGCTGGTATAGCTGTGTTTATTTCGAATATAATATATCGGTGATCACTGAGACCTGCATCATCCAGGACTTTCCAATTCCGGATTCGATTTATGCTATTTTCAGAGACGAAAGTTACATCTAGGTAGGAGCCATAATTTCGAAGGTGGGTGATTGCCCTGTATTTACACTGCTGAGGTTACAGGATGCCCAGTCCCCCAAAACTTGCCCTTGATTTTCTAATATATCTCCACCCCATTCCGGGGATTTTGAGTTAAAGTGGCCCGCAATAATCAAATCCTTGGTCTGGTTCCGGACTACTAGGCTGAGTTCATCTAGTCTCAGAGTGAATTCTTCCATAGATTTGTTAGGAGAAAAATAACAGCTCATAATGATGATGTCCTCTACAGTTCTACCCAGACCACTCCCTTTCCTTTACCTGTTTTAGTAAGTGCAACGTCATCTTGATCAAAGTCGGCCAACCAGTTTCCTCCCAGAAGTGTTCGTCGGTTTGGCTCGCTCACTTAGGGGCACTCTTTTCTCTTAGGGCCGTCCTTGCCGCAGTTAAAGTAGAGGTTTCTACGGTCAGGTCCATCGCAACTCCTTGCTGTATGCCATCTTCCCCAGCACGTATAGCAGCGGTGGCCATCGATACGCAGTTGTATTCGACAAGAGATTCATCCTATGCGGATGCGCTTACGCTCCACCAGCTGCTTAGCACACGGTATCGGCAACTTTACCGTAGCATTCATCGTATTGGAGTGGGTAGGCCTCAATGAACTCACAATTATCTCTTCAGGCGGACCCCCTTCCAGTGCCGCTTGGACATCCTTCTTTACATTGTCTGAGGCAGTTCCTGCCTCCAGGTCCCGTATGTGTATCACTGCCATGCGTTTTTGGGGTATTGCCGTAACGGCCCGTAATTTTCCAATAATTGACTCCTTTAAGCATTCGGCTTTATTCTTACCACCCTTCAGGTGGATCATAAGATCATCTGTCTTTGTCTTTTTTATGGCGGTTATCTCAACCCCTAGGTCATTGACCTCGCTTACAAATCTTCAACCGTCAAATGGGTCAATTTGTTTACATATTTTTTATATGTAGTTTCATGAAAAACTACTCTAATATAACTATAAAAAAATGAATGAAATTTACCTAGAGGTTAATAAAAGAATCATTTGTATATTTTATTTACAGATATAACGGCAAAAGATGTGCCATATTTTAAATAAATGGGATTCGGTCAAGACGTAAGCAGGTAGAAGTTTATAAATATGTCAGAACTTCATCTTTATCAAATATGGATTCAGAAGGGAGCTTTGGTTTACCATCAGTACCATCAAATGCCAAAAGTAACCGATGCTCTTAAATTTAATAGCTTGGTTATAAGCTAATAAATTTAAGAGAATCGGTTACTTTTAGCATTTGAACAAAATAGTTTTTTAGGGAAAACTACGTAGAGTGATTTATTGCGAGAACAGGCCGAATTAAAAAAACAGGCGTTGGCCAAATGACATGCGGCACCACCTCCACCACCACCAGTAACACGTACATCACAAGAAATTTTTGGTTAATATGTTTGCTCTGAACTCAGCGACTTGAGTAACGATTTCGGAATCGAAGTCGAATTTGAAAAATAATAAAAAATTCTAAGAATATATAGAAAAACGCAAATGCAATTAACGAAAAAATAAATTTGGTTTTAAAAATATTTATTTGTTTTTATTTTTAATTATGTTTCTTCGAGGAAAAGTACATGGAAGCAATAAAACAAAAACTATTTGTTGCTTCCATTATAGACAAAAGTACCTTTTAATATTAAAGAGAGATTAAAATAAAAATTGAAAACAAACAAAACTATAAAAAACTATTTTCAAAAAATAAATTGGAAAATAAATATCTATTAAATGGGCGGTGAAGAGGCTCGAACTACTGAAGCCCTGCATTGTGAAATTCTCTATAATGAAATTTTAAAAAAAATGTAAATTAAAATTTAGTCTCATCCTTTTATATGTATCTCATTTTACCTCTGATTTATACTATTTTGCCGTTTTGCCATGGTACTGCTCCTTCATTATTAAAATAGTTGGCCAACCTGGGAAAGGAATTAAAAATGTTAATATACTAAAGATAAATAAAATAGCTCAATAAATAAAAACGTATTTCGTATTTCCTTTGCCTGTTTTGTTGAGTTGAACGATTTTGTCTTCATGCATCTTAGGTAGCCGTTGGGTTCATTTCTCCAAGTCCCATCGGTTTTATTCCATCGCTGTTTGCCATGTCCATCAAGCCGGGCGAGATATATGGTACTGGAGAGGACTGCCTTCTCAACCAATTACGGAGACACACGCACAGGCGCCTATTATTTTCTCAGCTGTGTCAACCTGTAAAATTTAAAATATTGAAGTACAACTATTACTAAACTGAAGAAATAACTTACATTTGCAATTATTGGTTGTCTAAATACTCTCCATTTTGTTACCAACAAATACAAAGGTCCGATATATTCGATGGCTGCGGCAATCTAAATCAAAATGTTATTTAGTATTAAAATGGTTTTCCGAAACTGCTATTTCGGAAAATGCATTTGTCGCTTTGTCTTCCAGCGGTTAATATATCGCACATCACAAAATTGTATAGTCGTGGTCACTTATTGCCAAGAGCACGATGGAGTAAACTTGTTTGTAATTAAAAACGTATATCCACTATATGGTGGAGCCTGTTAAAAACAGAATGTTTATACATAAAATTATATTTTTAAATTAAGTATAGAAACCACCTGTATAGAGACGGGTATCTTTAGCGCCAAAACTTTGTGGAAAATTCCACCTTCCTCCGTGAAGCTATTTGCAACATCAATAAAATGTGCTTAACTGACTTTTTTTAAATACCTTTAGCTTAAGTTATAATTGTCTGGGTCGTTTGTTTTATTTTAAATTGTAAATAATCGGCAGGCTTTTTTGGGACAGTTACCAAACAACTAAACAATAACTATGCTATGCCAAAATAGCCAATCTTGTACTTCAGGTTGGATTGGTTTTCGAATATACTCTTATTTAGTAATTTCCGGCTCAACAATAGGCAAAAGTTAATCGTCGAACTGAGAAGACGACATTCTCATGTTATTTTGAAATAGCTCAGGACCGGAGATTTTCAGCGGCAAAAATACATTTTGGTAAGCCCCAGTATTGTCCCGCTCACAATAATAAGGGCGACCCCAACATTTTCTTTTTTTTAAACCACTTTCAACGTCTTCGAATATGATATTCGTTAAAAAAACTCTTCATTCACTGGCGCTAAATATTACATTTAGAAGCCCGTTGTCATTTAATCATTTATATCTCTAAGTGAGTAGTTACCACTTTGTAAACGAGTATTGACCTGTAAATTGTTGCAGTAAGTTTATTTCTAAATAAAAAAACAAATTAAAAATTATAAAGGAATCTTGGCAGACTCATGGCAGAATCAGTTTAATTTATACCTTACCTAAAAACAGTAATATCGTACTTAGTGATGATATTATAATTAGCGACGAAATCGGTTTTGATCAGACGATGTTGTAGTAAAGAAAACTTATGTTAATGGGACAAATGAAGTATCTTCATCAATTGGCAACCAAATCCATATTAATCCAGCTGTAGACCCATTATCTCCGCCAAATGTGTCAACACACACAACACATAAAAATAAACTCGGAAACGTAAACGAGCAGTTCATAAAATAAAGTATGAAGCAGGTGAGCAGTACGTTAATGTTAGAGGGAAATGCGTAGCAGTGAAAAAGGTAACTACCAAAAAAAGTGTATGACCCAGTGTAAATATTCGGTATGACTCACCGAAAATGTGATTTTATTCTAATAGCTGCAACTCGCACTCTCGCAGCGAGGAAAACCATTAAAAATGCCACATCTCGCCGGTCCATTCAAGGCTGATACATTTTTTTTGGAATAATTTCGTGGAGCTAACAGAGTGAGATATGACCAAAATCACTCCAACCTAAAATTGAATGGTTAGTATTCAATATTTGCATTTACTAAACCACTTTTAATGGATTGGCCAGACTTTTTTTTTCGTATTAAATTCAATTCTGTTTTATTCAAATCTACGTTAAACCACAATTAAACTCTAAGTCAAAATTATTCAAATTTAGTGATTTTTAACTATATCAACGAATAATTAATATAATAACATGCGAACTAGGCATGGTAAACGAACTTTATTTGAACTTGAGTGAACAATTAATTTGAGTGGAATTTATATAAAACTCATGATAGAAAAACAGTCAGATTTTTAATTGATATCAAATTGTTTTCAAATGGTAGTCAAACTGTAATTAAATATTCTGAAACACTTTTCAATTTACATTGAAGTAATTTTGTGTACAACTTAAGATCCGGTATTGCTCTAAATTATTAAAGTTTTTACATAATGTAGATTCTAGGCTAAGCAACAATCAAATATCACTCAAATTTTTAAACTCAGTATTTTTAAACAAAACTAGATTTCAATTAAAATATCATTTCAAAGTGTAGTCAAACTTTAATTAAACTATACTCTTTAAAAATGAGTCAAACATCAAGTGCAATTTAAGCAAAATACAAATTTGTGTTTAATTAAATAATTAAAATAATGCGAGATAATTTAAATGACATCTATTCCAATTTCACTCAAAAATATTCGATATCAAACTGTAATCAAATATTATGTAACTGATATTAAAATAATTTCTTCCATATAATCAAGGTTAAAACTAACTTATCCTCAAGGTTAAAAATAAAACGGCAATGAAATCTCATTAAAATTTTCTCTATGTAATATTTGAATTTAATTTGAGTGAAAACTTAATTTAATTGGATTTTATATCAATATTTTGAATTGCTGGTTTTAATTTAATAACGAACAAATAGCGCAATTATTAAAGCTGCAACGATTCCTATCTCAACAGAGGCGGGATTCAAAAGGGATTTTTCATCTCCCGATTACGATCGGCGATTAAATTGAAAACATCTATAACCCTCTATTGGAATGTAAAACTCATGGATCTGTAGCCATGTACAAAAAAAAGGATACTGTTCAGCTTTCAAAGGACAGTAAATCCACTAGCCAAACAGTCTCTAAATAATGTATTTCTGTGTTGATAATTAAATATAAAAAAAAAAAAAAAGTTTAGTTAAACTTTATTTGATTAAAACAATAATTTGAATGGAACGTATACTCCTATAATGTTTTAAATACAAATTGAGCGGTTTGTAAAACATTCAGATTTACGTCTACAAAATCCGATATGAATTGGCCTTTCAAACGCACATTAAGTTTGATTCAAATTTCCATCAAACTAATTCTGAAATGGGATTCAAAGTGTTTTGTCTTATAAAAAATTTTGTTAATTTTATTGCTCGATAATCTTCATTGTTAAAGTTATTAGAAACGTATCGTTTTTGCGTGGAAGAAATTATGTATAAGCAGATTACTTATCACTATGGTAATATAAAACAAGTAAGTATGTGAATATGTATAAATCTTAGTTGTTTAGGTATAACATGCCTCCATGAGATCAAACCGTTACGGCTGCAAATAGATCGGCAGATCCTTGACAGAGGATTGGATTCAAGATTTAGAAAAAATTAATTTTAGCGACCCGATCTGACATATCATTTCAAACCAAGCTGATTAAATTTTATTATAAAATAAATTGTTTTTATTTTTGAGTTCTAATAATTGTAAACCAATTTAATTTGAGTCATGAACTTTATGAATAAACGTTTAGAATATTTTAAAAGCGGTAAATTCGAACAATAAATATATTTTTTTTTATAATTGGATGGTTTCAATGGCAAAATTATTTGCCCACCCATTTATTCTGACTTTCTAACTTTCTTGGAACAGTCATCACTGGAATCCATTAATTTTTGGGTGGAATTGCCACAGGGATAAAAATAAAATTACCATGAATTTTTTATTGCGGATTTCATTTGAATGTCCATAATTTATAGAATTGTTTATTTTAGTTTCGACTTCTGCGGTTTTCTTGAAACATACTGCATGGAATTGTGATTCTTGAGATTTCCACATGAATACAATTGTGCCAAATTAAATGTAATTTGACTGTTGTTGCGATATTCTTGATGTAACGTTTATATCGCTCTGCTCAACAACAAAACAAAAATAAACATTTTTAGTGCAAAAACCACTTAAACATTTAATAAAAATTTAGTACGAAATGGTACAACAGTTCGTTGTTTTTTTTTATATTCTATATAAACTTTCAAAAACTTCTCAATTTGTATAATCCATTTGGCTAAACAACGGCAGACCAAAAATTAAAGTTCATCGCAAAAATGGCTGTCAGTTCAAAATTGAAGCAAAGGGCAAACAAACGTAAAAAAAAACTTTTCGCTTCGATATAATCAACACATAAATTTAGCATTTAGAATATTTTCGGATGAACTCCATGTCGTTGAACCTATATAAAGGTAATTGAAATATTGCGTAAAATGAGCGCAGATGCGTAATTAAATTAAACAAAAAATGTGGAATTAAATTTTTGGTGTATTGTGCTTATACATGTTTATCTATATATATGTAAGGCGAATAAACTCGCAAATACTTGTTGGTGTCAAAAACATAATGTAACGAGTCTATACATACATATACTCGTATGTATTTATCATATCGTGAGATTTTTGTTGTGCTTTCATCCACATATGGGTATAAGATATATAAGCTTAAACTCAACGAGGATTTTTTACGGGTTTATGTTTATGTTTTACCATCTCATTATCATAATTTTGTGTATATGTTCAAATCCGATACACCAACAAAAATTATGACATGTATACGATATATATGAACAAAGACTCTTCGCATATTACAAAGAAACATCTGCCCTATATGTATAAGATTCATGAATAAGATAAATTTAAGATTTTCATTCTGTGAATTATGCGATTTGAATATTAAAATTTATGTTTTATTTTTGTATATACTCGTACATATGTATCTATGTATATATATAAGACGGAACGTCATGAAATTTGGGAATTAACAGTTCATTTATCTATGTACAATATATAAATACATAAATATAAAATTTGTGTATTTGAAAATCATAATAAACGTGATATAAATATTTAAATTAAAAATTTATTGAAATGGTCACAGAATTCTAGTGGCGTATGGTATATAAATGTATATATACAGACAATTGGATTAATATTTGCAGATTTAAACATTTTGAATTATTCCGATGAATACGATAAATTCGTTAGGTAAATAAATGTAATTGGATTATTGGATTTAGCAATATAATTTTGACTATAACTAAATTTAATGAAATCTAAATCAACTGTCAGAAAATTGACTGTACATGATTAAATATTTCACAATTTTGAAAGTTCCACTTGAAATTTCAAATTCGCTAAAATCGTGAAACTGAAATTTATTTAAAATTTAGGCTTGGAAAAAAATTGGTTTCTCAAATAAATTATCTGTTTAGATTTCGCTGTTGCTATAACGAACCAAATAAAAAGTAATTATAAAATTTTGTTTGTACTATAAACTATGCTGCTTATTTTAAATTTGTTAAAATTAAATTGATAATGATGCAATAAACATGATATATAATATACAATACATACATAAAATGATTGTGGTTAACCACCACACACAATAAATTATTTTTGTATAAAACATTTTCATTAATTACCATCATTAAAACTAAATAATTTTGTATATAGTGTTTTTAACAATTTCCTGAGGTATTTATTTTTAATTAGTTCACAAAATTAATTTATATTTAAAATTTCTATATAGTATTAATATTATAGAAGGTATAATTTGCTAATGGCTATTATTTTATGTGTATATACATATAATTTGCATAAACCATCGGTAAACATATACATATATAAAATACTTAATTGGAATAAATATTTTTTTTTATTATGCGGCTTGGATATAGTAGCGTCAACATCATGTCATATTATACGTAGTTTTATTATCTATCAAATTGTAAAGATCAATCCGAAAATTTCGGTAATTGAAGTTTTCAATAGTAAAAAATTCAAATAGGATTAAAGCATAAAAGATTAAACAGCCCTGGTAAAGCTAGACACAAAAATCACAGAATTTTTATCAATTTTTCGAGCTTTATCACCGGAGCCTAATCCATTATATATTATTGTCCTAAAACAATTTTTAGAGGTCCAAGTGTCCACTGTTCAATCATACCAGTGTTCATATGCCAAAATTATCGATGTTTTTTGTGCTTGCGTATTAATATTTATTTGTTTTTAAGACGTTCGTTAACAATTTGACTTCGTAATCAGGAACCAAATAACTATACCTCCTTGAAGTTATCCCCAGGATTTAAAAAAAATACCTCTGACACCACAAGCGTAAATAATTCATCCGAGAATTTTTAAAAATACAATGGATACGGTTGGTGCAAGCCAAAACGGTGTTTAACTCAATTACAATAAAAAAATAACCGCCCTTTCAAAAGCTTTGCCGAACGATTTTTATCGATATTATCGTTCTTTTAAAAGTTAGCGAAGGGGCCACATTTATTTATCTTGCGGAAGTTCCAACGGACAAAAAAATATCAACGCTGTTACAGTGGTGGCCAACATAGTCCCAAGCTCAGTTATTATCAGAAAATAACTGTCCCTATAAAAGCTTGGCCAAATGATTTTTTCTTCAATGTGATTTTAATTTTCATTGTAAAATTAACAATCGCTGTTAGAAAGTATAGCCATTCCTTTTCGATTGTAGCTTTCTTTGAAAAGTTGGCAAAGGCTCCACATTTATTTATATTGCAGAAATTTCAATGGTCAAAAAAATATCAACGCTGGCACAACCGCTTGGCCAAACTTTTGGCCAACTCTGACACTGTTGTGGCCAACAACGATTTTATTTTTCGATGTTAGCTTTCTTTGAAAATTTGCAAAGGCTACACATATTTTATTTATATTGCAAACATTTCAACGGCCATAAAAATATCAACGCTGGCACAGTGATGGCTAACAAGGCCCTAAACTCAACAACTTCAAAAGTGTGGCCAAACGATTTTTCTCGATTTTAGCTTTCTTTGACAAGTTGGCAAAGGTGACACTTCTTTATATTGCGGTAATTTCAAACGTGGAAAAATTATCAAACCTGGCATTATAGGGTCTTGCAGGGTCCTTTTATTAGTCACAAAAAGAAAATACCCGCTTGTTCAATGACATGCCCAGAATAAATTTTTTATACCAAATAACCTTTACATACTGCAGGGATGGCCAATTACGCGTCATCTATTATTTTCTACGTCGGCGTGTCGACAACTCGTGGACAATGTAGATATCGTAAACAACGAAGACTATTCGTAGAAAACGTCGATAATATAAACGATTGACAGAGTGATTTAGTGAACTATAGTTCTAAACTATAGAATTGGTAATTTTGTTCTAAAAAGACGTCCTAGGACAAATTTGAGTGGTTTATTTTTAATTTTAACTTCCCTAGTTGTTAAATAATGTCAGAACTTTAAAAAAAATTATAACAGATAAAACTAATTGTGAACATTCAGATTACAATGTAATCCTAAATTTCTAGAAATAGATTATGAAAATATTTTAATTTAACATTTTTCTAATATAGTAACCTATTTTGAAAACAGATTAAAATTCATTGAAAGAGACTACAAAACCGTCAAACCGCCCGTACCTCGATAAACCTAAATAAATCAGTCCACCATATATATAGACGGATGAAGTTTGTCTTAAATCCTAAATTTGTTGATACATGAGTATATCAAGTTTCATAAATCTAATAATTTGACCGATTATGTATGAGACTTTTTCCAGGCAAACTATTTCTTTGGGCATGGGCCAATACCAGATAAATACATTTTCTTGGTATAACCCTGTAAAGCGAACACCATAATGTCGTACATACCAAGTTGTGATTGGCTCCAACTACCCGAAAAATATTTGAATTTTTAGAAAATATGATGATTGGGTGGTTTAAGATAACCAAGTTTGATATGATTTTATATAATTGTTGCCCTAAGCCTCCTATACATTTCTTAAAACTGAAATAATTTTCGAATAGCTTATAGACCATAAATTAAATAATATTTCATTTCTGCTTAGACCCAATGACTTATGTCATTATGTATGTCATTATGATGTTAGTTTCCTATAGGATTTCTGTATTATTTAAAAATTGAAAATTAGAATAAACATACAATCGACATATTATATAAGAGATCATACCAAACATGGTTGGCCTAGCCCTTCGAATCCACTACTGATTTCAAAAAAAAATATTTCTTGGAAAGCTTAGACCTCAACACATCTTCATATATACTTCATTATGTTAACTACCTAGGATTTTCCAAAGAAATTCCGGAAAAATCATATAATTGACATATTTGAGATCGAAACATGGTCGTATAAGCGCGTCTCAATCCGCTATCTTTTCCAATATTGAACAATTTTACTATTTTGAGACATTCTGCTTTGCATTCTAACGCATATATGTATATGAGAAAAATGTTTTTGTTGCTGTTAGGCAAGATTTAGAACGATCGAGAAATATTTTAAAGTAGCACCTAATTTATCTAATTTATAAAGTCGAAAATAGGTTATATTCGAACAATGAGATACACTTAATTCACGCGAAATACGTCGAGCTTCGGGTTGTAAAGAAAGTTTTGTTATAATATTCTTATATAGAAGTCCAGAACCACAAGAACTATTAAAATCTATAGGTAAAATGATTTCTTTTTGGGAACCTCGTTATTACGTATATACCGAACAATTTTAAAATCCGTGGCAATCATATTTCATTCTTCATTTTTCCTCTTTATAACAAACGTCAAAATCAAAAACAGTAGATTGAGACAAAAAAAAAGACTTTTCAAAAAGTAAAATTTGAATCACAGCAATAAAGAAACCTATTATGGACATATACAGCAGAAAAGTACCAATCTTGAGGTTCATTATAAACAAGTTCGACTGTATTGAAGAAGCAGTCTTCTATTTGTAATTTCAACATGCCAAAATATCGTAGGTTGTTGACGTTGTCTTAATTGTCTACGTTGATAAAAAATATTGCCAAGTAATTTACGTAATACTCTACGTGTCGACAACCGCGTACTTCGCTCATTCCTGCATACGAGTATTTTAAATGTCTGGGATAAGTATTTTGGTACCGAATGTATATTTTTTTGTTGACGAAAAGGTCTGGCAGAGTATAAATGTAAAAAATCCTGGAATGAACCAACTGTATAAATTATATATGTATATATATTAAAAAAAACTCTGAGGTGAAATCATGGGATATCTTAATTGGAGTAGATAACTGTTAGTGTATCAAGAATACTATATCGCTCCATAACTGCTTATCACTTTTATAGTTATACAGCCATTTTGTTAATCGACCCAATTTTTAATCTGCTTTTAAAAAATCGCAAGACTATAATGAATCACAATGATAAGTATTTATAAAATTAGAGTCAGTCCTTCATAGCCCATATCTGGGAGAGAAACACATTTTAAATTAGCTCAAGCTGATTGCTAAGATTTCAAAGAAAAAATATTTGGGTTTCCCATTTTTCGAGAAAATTGTTTTTTGGTGGTACCATTTTTTTACCCTTAAGTCTAATTTTATAGCGACCAATATTACGGTCGAAACAGTCAACACCACCCATATAGGTATTGTACATAGTAAACGTATGACAATGTTTGCACACGCTCCTGAGTTGGGCTCCGATTATAAACGATTTTTACCATTGTTCTCTTGTCCTGTCTATAACTCATAAGGTTTCAGATAAAGTAAATAATTTTGTGTCATATTGTATCATAAACCGAAAACTGCTGTTCTGGAGAAACTTTTCTCAACATCGATTGGAGAGTATCAACCACTGGTCTAATTTTAAAAATCCGGTTTAAATCGGGATGGCTTTTAGGGAATGCATTCTCAATGTTATTGAAGTACATATACTGCTTAATGATCCTGTTTCCAATTATAGGTTGACTCGTAAAAGAAAATTTAATAAGAATGAGAGATTAATTAACATAAACATTAATAATCTAAGAATGTTGTAATCCGTAGTATATTCTTGTCGGAAATAAACGTCACGTTTTAAATACATAAAATTTTGCTCGTTATCAGCCTGCTCGCATCTCGTCCCAAACCAACAAACACCGTGGAATACCTATTTAGTCCCGTACATTTCCGTTCCTCATTTTTTTAAAAAAATTTTATGTAATTATTATGTAAATTAAATATAATGAAAATAATACATGAAAATGTTTTGAACAAGTACAATAACATAACGACCGCACCACCCACAATGCGAAAAAAAACATTTCGGTATTTTCACTTTTCCTTGCACATACAAATAAAATACATATAGATAAATAAATAAAAGGAAATGAAAAACAATAACATAAACTTTAAAAAATACAAAAATAAATAAATTTAAAACGGCAAAAATATCAAAAAGGATGTTACGCAGAAAAACTAAAACATAAAGAGGGGTAAGATTATATATACTCTATAGATATTGTATCTCACCTTTTATATTCCCGCTCGTCCCTCAAAAATGAATGTGGAAAATTAGTGTGCAGTGCGTAGAGCGATCCGCACACATATATACATACATATATATATATATATATATTGAGAAAGAGTTAACTTTTCCACTTGAATATATCGCTTTAAGGTGGGAAAATTATTTTTAATTCCCCATATTACCAGTAGTAGATTTTCTGTATAATAATCCATATACGATTTAAAAAAAAAAATTAATAAATTATGGTTCGAAAACCTACACCAACAGCCGCCAGCCTTGTTTGCGTATAATACCTATGTATATATTACGTTATAAATACTTTAAAGCTGATATAAAATAGCATCCCCTTTAAGGATTGCCAACAACAAAATATAGATAAAAAATTATGTAATCAAAATCATATAAAAAAAAGGAAATGGATATGAAACACATCTGGTAAATTTCCGCAGTTTTCTGTCTTAACATACATACATATACAATACATATTATATAAAATGAACACGGGCAGCAAAAAAAATGTACGAACAAGCATTTTTTTGTTTTACCTATAACACAACACAAATAAAAAAATTTTTTGGGGGTGCCTTGCGTTGAAGTGTGTGAGTCTGATTGTTATTTAATAAAAATAAAAAAATTTGAAAAGCATTTTTTTGTTTTGTTATAAACTGAAAGTTAAATTGTAACAGCTCATAAAACAGATGCACATATTATTTTGTTTATTCTGAATTTTTTAAGGTTATGTGTACTGTATACATACCGCAAGCAATGGTAACTATAAATTTACAATGCAGAAGAGATGCAATGAAAAATTATCCGCGCGAGTATCAATAAAATAAGAGACAATTTAATTTTTGTAACAAGGTAATAAAATCAACAGAGTTAAACAAAAAATGGTGCCATCGAAAAATTAACGTCCCTCATCCTTTTTCGTATATATGTATATACGTACATGAATATTATTTTTTATGATATTTTCGTCGTTTCGTTTCTTCTTATATAGGTTATACCCAAATTTTACAACAATAATTTTATATTTTATATATAGAAAACGTTTCTGTAGTTTATTTAAAAGCATAACAAAAAGTTTGCTATACGTATACATCTCTTGTTATCTGAGAGGACAATACAATATTAAATGAATGATGAGGACGGTTTCACACGTTTATTTTTATTTTAAGGTTAAATGAGTCGTAGAACTCGTATATATTTGTATGTACTTTATGATTTGTGTAATAAAAGCTCGTCAACAGTACAAAAAAGCTCATTTATAATTGTTAATGATCCTCACCGCATTTGGTTTGAATATAGGATATACCAGTATAGAGAAAAATTCTAATATACAAAATATATAAATTTATCAAAATCATGAGCTTTTGATAATTTAAAGCTTTTGTTTTTCTTTGTGAAAGCATAGAAATTAATTACCGTTAAATCATCGTTACTGACACAATATTCGTTTAAATGATTTGGTTCCAAATTTTAACAATTTTTAATTTTTAATTTTTTTTTATTCACGTTGTTGTTGTTGTCAATCCACTTTATATGAAAATTGTTGTTGTTGTCAAATTTATTAAAATTTCAGTTAATTGGTTTAGGGAGATTTATATTTCAGTTAATTCTGCTCATAATTACCTTTAGCTAAGGCTAATTATTTTTAAATTATTAAAGCTCTTAATCTCATGGACTTTTTTAAATTAATTTAATTTTAGAGCTTTTGATAAATAAAACATTAACGATTGATGAGTTAAAATCAATATTATATTTTTAAATATCATTAAAACTTTCATCATTTCAGCTGACTGATGTCATCGATATGCGCACGATGCAGAACAAAATATCGAACGACACAAAACCTTCTATTAATTAAAAACGTATAAATTTGGGACACACACAATGCCCAGCTAATCTGTTGTTAAATATAAAGTCATAGTGTATAAAAATATCTAAAAATAAATCGTTTGCGTGACAAACCAAATTTTTGTATATATGTATATACGACACCGGTCATTTCGATATAATAAAAATATAATAGCTTTTTATTGTATATACGGTTTCATCATTTCGATTTAATTTTCACGAACCACCCTAAAAGCTTTTTGACTATATACATGTACAATTAAATGGAACAGGAAGCACAAATTTTAATTCATATTGTTCGTTTCTCTAAACAATTATTCGTTCACCAGTATTTAATATTACGTGGCAACATAAATTGATGCACTTTGAAATTTTATTGTGTATGTACAGATATATATATATATATGGATCGCAACAAGTAGTGTTTAGTACACATAAATTTTCCAGGTGGAAATAATAAAATTAGTTGTCGTTAATTCGAACTTCACGCGTATACAGTCATGTCGCGCGTGCTTTTATTAATTAACATAAAAATCGATTCAACAAAAAATATATATTTTAAATGTTTATTTTTCCGTAAAGTAATAATATTTACACAAAAACAAACACTTAATAAAAACAAAAGCGTTTAATCGCATCTCGTTTTTCGCATTATAGACCTGACTTACCAAAATGTAATATTTTCATTCCTCTTAACGTGAAAATTAATTTCTTTATCTGTATTATGCTAGCTAATAACCGGGACTATGTGAATTACAAATTTATGCGGAATATTGTACACAAGGAGAAGTTTATGTATCACAGATTTACATTCGATTGGATTTGGAGATGGAGAATATTGTTTCGTTTAATTCCTTTAAAAAAACTTTTGATTTGTGGGACCCTATATTACCACACAAACACACAGACAAAATATTTCTCTCCCTTGTATATGTTTTCACTGCATCATTATTATTCATCATCATCACACGCATTAAAATCGAAATCTGTGTCAAAATAAGGGAAAGCCGTGTAATAAGGGAAATGTTCTCCTCATTAGAGATGTACAAATAAATAATACGAATACGTTCACACAGATTAATGAAATCATTTCGTTTCGTATATTACTTTTACGATGCTAGACTTTTATCTGTGATTTATTTATAACAAACTAATCGTGGATATGTATATAAGCGACGGGATGGAAAATATGTACACATAATAGTTTTAGTTTTAGTTTAAAGAGCTGTAGGATTGAAAGGATTCATTTATATAAGATTTTGGAATTACAAATCTATTTACAAATTTTAGCTAAGTTGTGTTTAATTTATTTTGCAAAAAGATATCTATATATCGACGTAATTAATCCTCTATTGCTCCGTATTGCGTAAGGTACTCCGAGGCACAGTATAATTGCACCGTGGTATAGGTATCAAAATTGCTTCAAGATTTACAGTATAAAGGAATTTTTTTTTGAATCGATATGTTTTTCAATTTCTGTTCTTACTTGTAGCGGGAAAGTTTAAGATAATTCAAAACAGACATTCTTTTTAATTTTTTACTTAATTCTTCTACACACAGAATACGAGTATATTTAAGTTATATATATGGAGAAGTCGAAATTGAGAAGTTTTTGTAATTGTAAATATACAAATGTATGAAGTCTTTTATATACTGTATAGGTATATATGAGTAAATTTAGTCCCGCCAAATTTATAGGTACCAGCGGGCTACGATTTTTTTGATTTATTAATTTATAACTCGAACATACCTCTTAGATAAGCATATTAACCCTCAGAAATTTTGTCAGCATGCAATAACCTTTCTTAGCTCAGATGATAACACTTTCTATGGAATCTTCAAAGTAATCTGACCTGAGGCATAAAAAGCCCGAAGTATTTTTTTTTTGTTACAAATGATTTGATAAACTCTTATATAAATTGTCCTGGGAAGTACCAATAGAAATGTTCCACAATTTTCATCGGGCAAGGATTAGCCATATGTTGGTCATTTTCCAGAACGATCAAAATGTTGAGTTCGACAAGAGTCTAGAAATGGCCTAGTTCCATACCAGATTCCATCCAACATGTCGAATTTGTCAAGAATTACTATCGCGTTGAATAGATTGCAAAAATTATTTGCCATAAATCGGTCGATTACCTAACACAACTTTACTGCTGTATTGTGTCAGCGAATTAGAGACAAAATACATTTCTGTAGTCATTTTTTTATGTATACCGCACATTCGACGTTACTGCGGAAAATGTGACAAAGACCTCTTGAGTCTGCAAATCATAACTCTTTTAGCAAATTTATCTAAGTTGAAATTATATGTAAAATGCTCTATATAGCTATAAGCACATTTACCATATGATTTTTGACCTGTTAATTTGTTTCAAATCAAATTTTAGTACGTTTCGTTATATCAATCAAAACAAATTCCCAAAATTTTATCAAAACTTGGAGCTGTCTGGCACGTTTAGCGACAAGTTCTGGTTATCTGAAAGATTTGGCTTTTTAATAAATCGGTAGCTCTTACAGTTTTCTTGAACTCGAATTCGGCTAATTAATAGGTGCCATGTTTCCGCTTTTTGAGAGGTGCGTTTATAACGCTTTATATCATTGCTATGGGCAAATTTATTGATTTTGGTATTCGTGCACAACTGCACAATTTGGTTTCGATTAATTAATTCCCAATTTTATTCGAACTTTTCTTAAGCTTAAAGTCTAGTTTGTTAGTTTGTTAACGAGTAGAGCATAGTTTTTAAATTTATAACGCTAATCGGTCAAAGCATTGTTAGAAGTTGATAAATACTTTTTTAATTTTAATTTTAATTTTAAATATCATCTCCTCTATAGTTATGAAATAATGTCTACGAGAAACAATATGTAACAGATAAATCTAATTTTCTGAGATATATTACGGAGCTATAATATGAAACTTGTCACTGCACCCGTAGTTTAGCCTTACCTTTCAAAGCCGGAAGCTTTATGCACGCGTTGAATAAGTTATCGTTAAAACCTCAAATCAAACTAAGTTTCTCTGAAAAAAGGCAGAAATTCTCAAAAAATTTTGAGAAAGTTCACAGTTCAATAGAGCTTATTAGATTGGAATAGCGTCACTCTAAAATAATAATACTTTGTTTTATAAAAAAAAAAATGTTAATCCTTAGTTAGCTGGCAATTTCTTATGAAAAAGTTAATCATTCGCCAGCTAACTATGGCAATTAAGCCTTTTTTTGTAGATCCGACTCCAATTATTTATTTTGGATTTTTTTTACTTAAAGAGTTTATTTCTCCGAATTAAATTCATTTAAATTCAAATAATATATAAATATAGTTATAAAGCTAAGCGATATGGCGACTCCCTTCAAAAATTCAACGTGGTTCGTATTCAACATTGTTTAGCAACTATATATCTAGCTATACAATATAGAATATGAACCACGTTGAATTTTTGAAGGGTCTAGCCATAGCGCTTTGCCTTATGACTATATAATTATATATTATTTGAATTTAAATGAATTTACCTTGCAGACTTACCAACTTAATATATTCTTGATATGTGTGCGCCGATGATATAGTCCTAGTTTACGGAATCAATAATTTAGTGCGTTAGTTTGGATATCATATAATTAAAACGTCCAGCGAGACAAAGTATATTTTGTAGAAAAGTTGACCTTTCTATATGGAGCTCGCAACCTGCCTGCAATTTTATTTTGCGGTCTGCGATTTGAAAGGAAGGTCACAAAGGTTAACCTAGCATATATCAAAAGTGTTCCTGATTTAGGTTATAATTTATAATAAATAGTAACATGGCTTAGATAAATACAAAATTTATATATGGATTTTATTGTTTCATCTCGATTTATATTTTTGTCTTGTCTGTATAAGACAACATTTTTGAAACATAAATAAAAGCAGCTTTATTAGCTTTTAATCAGTAAATCGAAAACTTTTTTTCTTTTAAGTCAATCTACAAATTAATGATTTGTTTAGATTTCAACAAAAATAGCTTTGTTTATATATAATCAACAACATCGTTATACATATAGACTTTTGGTTTACCCTTGCCTTATTAGTGTCCCAATAATTTTCTAGCCATTTATATAGTTTTAATGTTTGAGGGTATATGTAGTCAAACAAATAATATTGAAGTAACAGACGTCTTATCATATTATAATGCTGTACTTTATTAGATTATGTACTCTTCGAAATGTTACAAAAACATGATAATATCGTTTTATTTATAAAGAAAGAGCTTTGTTTGTCCTTCTATATACATACGAGTATATAAAGGTCAATAATATTTTATTGTTACTTACGTAATCTCTTTAATCTGCTGTATATACGTCTAAATGGCTCCAAACAGAAATTACAAACCAAAACCATTAAATAAATTTTCATTTAAATAAAACTCGATTTGTAAAATAAATAATTACAAATAGTTTTTCTGCAAATGTAACTAAATTTGTGCTTTTCAATCAAATATCCTTAGATCAGCATAATATAATAATAATATCCTTTTTTTTTATTCATCTTGTCGTCTGGTCTATATATTTAAAATAATGTACAGTATGTATATATTAGCTATATATGTATATAGACATAAAGATAAGAGAATATGTCAATAAACATTAAATTTATTGATATTACCCCAAAAATGAATATGCTTTGATGGGTGATTTGAAATGATTACATATTGGAGTAAATATAAAACTATATATATATATATATATATATATTCATAAACATATAATTATTGAACGAATGAAACGGAATTGAAAATGTTTGGCTTGCGGGGGTAACCAATTTACAGTAGTGCTCAATATATATGTTTTATCATCATGACAAACACTTTCGCTCATAAAATTTTATTAAAAATTCAAAACCAACAAACTATATACACAAAAAAAAATGTTGTTATCGTGCGATACTATCTCATATCGGTGAACTTATATGTACATAAAATTGAAATAGTTTTGGGTATCTATATAACAAATAATATTATGGCAGCATATAGAAATAAATCATTTGCGGCCATTTTTGAAAAACAATAAAAAAATACGGCTTTGTTTTCGATTTTGTCTACGATAATAGTGATTACTTACTATAGCGCTAAAAACTTTTATGTTTATATTGTATATAAAGAGCAAAATCGTAAGTAGTTTTATTGCCACATACGAGTATATCGTATATATAGTTTTATGGTATATTGTAAATTTAAATTTTAGCAGACCAACCAAAACATAAACTTTCAACACACATATCATGTGACACACTTAAATTTTTGTAAATAAAACTCAAAACTCATTGAACCATATCCAATAAATAGTATGTGTGCAGAATTTGTGTTCGGCCCAACATCATTATCAGATAAAAATGATTTCGTTGTTCCATAATATATAGTTGTAACAAAAGTGGGTATCTCTGTATATACTTTATATATAAACTTCAAAATTTAATAACATCGCACAATACAATAGACTGAATATATGTATATATACGTATGCAGCACACAAAAAAAATAATAGCCCACAGAACTAAAAAAAAAAAAAAAATCTAGAACAGGAAATCAACCACAGCACACCATTTAAAGTTTTTTGAAGCCAACATAAAATATAAAAAACTAAAAATTAGCAGCACTACAAAAAAAAATATTTAGTCAACGAGTGAATCTTTTTCTCTCTAGTCTTTATAATATTATATAAATAACACCGCACATTTTCATTTTTTTTTACCACCCACACATTACACCAGCACAAAAAAATAAAATATAAAAACGAAATTATGAAAACTCTTCTTCAATTTTGTCGAACACTACCGACACACAATATATACACCCGGAGCAACAAAACATTTTTTTTTCTACGTTACTCTCATGTTTTCTGTGGAAAATTTACTCGCACACTTGTGTTTACAAGTGCGGTATAGACATACTCGTAGATGTAAAATAATGTATAATGTGGAGGAAATGAATTTTTATCCGGTTATTGAAATTTTACAACAAAAAATTTGATTTTCTCTTTTAATAAATCATATTAAATGTTTTATAAAGAATTTCTGTATAGAAAAAGCTCGATGAGTCTGCATAAAAAGCCAAGAAAGAAAAAATGGTTATGTGTGAAAAGCTCAATTTTTACTGGTGCACAATTATTTTAATGATTCATAAAATTTCGGAAAGAACTTTTTTCTTAATATTACTTGTAATTTAGATAATAATAAGGGCTGTGGGTATGATAACATTACTAACATTGTTGTGAGCGTAATGCTAGTAGTTGTTCACACCTATTGGCTGATATGTTTAATGTAGTGTTCGTAACCGGGATTTATCGTAATTGCCTGAAAATGCAAAAGTATCACCAATTTTTAAATCTGGAAAATCAAATGCTATTAAAAACTATCGCCCAATCTCTGTTTTATCCGTGTATTACAATATATTGGAAAAATTAATAGCAATTGCATGATAAAATATTTTAATAATAGTTTTTTTTTTTACTATCATCAATATGGTTTTAGACACGGGTCTGGCACTGACACTGCATTAGAAATTACCGATTCAATCTATATAGGACATTTGACAATCAGGAATAGTGTAGTCTTGGAGCATCGATTGCTTCTATTTAAGCTATATTGTTATATGTAGTTTTAGGGGAATATCGTATATAAACTTCTAGCTATTTATCTTCACTACCGCAAGGCAGTGTTCTTGGGCCTTTATTATTTTTGATTTTTTGAATTTCCGCTGGTTGGTCAAATCAGAACGTTTGATGGCAATACTGCAATTTTTTATAACTCCAGTGATTGTTCGCAGGCGTTAACTAATATGCAAAATGATTTTCAGACACTCTTGGAGTATTTTAATTACAACAAAATAGCAGTTAATCTACAATAAGTAAAACAAAATTTATTATATTTCACTCCCCATTTCTACCACATTGTGATTTACCTATTTTGCAGTTTTCCAATGTTGTCATTGAACGTGTAGACGAGTTCAAGTATCTTGGAATAATGCTTGATAAGCACATGTCTTGGGATAAACACATTTGTTTGTTGAGCATGAAAATATGTCCGTTTATCGTTTTGATTAGATAACTAGTTCCCTTTGTTCCAGCGCATGTCTTAAAAACGATTTACTTTTCATTTATTCATTCACGTTTCTTCTATGCTATCTCAACTTTTGGAACTGCAGCAAAATCCAAATTAAAAAAAATTGCAAACTATGCAAAATAGAAGTTACAAAGCTATTTGAACGAGTGTCTGAACGTAACATCTACACTATCTAACATTCAATTTCATTATGTTAGTCATTGTAAAAACTTCTGAAAATATGATATCAAATTTAAAAAATTACTTAAAACTAATTTGGCAGCATCTGTTGAAGATTATCTGTGATTTGTGCTGTTATTGTACATAGTTAATTTATTATTGATTTGAATAAGTAAGACAAGCATATATGTATATTTATATTTTACTTTAATTTTAAGTGTTGAAAGTGCGACTGACCAGCTTTCAAAGGACAAATAATCCACTAGCTATCAACATCCTAGATGTTTGCTTCCATTTTTGAATTTATACGCTTCAAGAATTTCAATCTAGATAAATTCGTTGCTGCAAAGATCAAGTCGAACAATGGAATTTCAAAATTTGACCTTGACCGGAAATAAATTTGATTTATCTTGGTTGTGTCACACGGCAGAGAAACGATTTCACCGACAAGTTCTTGTGAAAATCCCTGGTCCTTTTTATTCCAGCTTTTGTCGTCAGGCATCAATAAATGTGTAATACGATTTTGACGAACTGTAAACCTATACTTAAAACACCTTTATATCTTAGTTCAAAATTAAAAAAACACTTATAGTTCTTTATGTATGGAACGTTTCTTAGGAGGCGAATTACTACGTTACCACTTGCTCGTAAATTCCTTTCATTGGGAAGCCTGTGGATTTGAACGTTTTCCTGTCTATAGTATAAATTTTAAACTTCGCCGCAAATCCAAACGCAGTACACAAAATAAAAAGCTTAAATTCTCATTTATGTGGTTTTTCTATGGCATGTACTGCTTTAGGTAGCTGTGTTCTTTCGTTGAACACATTTAGGAGAAATACGAAAAACGAAAATCCAGTTTCAAAACATCATTTGGCAATGTTGTGCTCCCGGTAAAGATTATCGTAGATTTTTAGTTTAAAATTTTGTTTCCGCCATGAAATTTTACTAAATCGGGGTTTTTAATATTGTGTAACTCATCTGGTTGTACTAGTGGTTCATCTGGAACAAACTTCTCCCTAGTCTCCAAAATAATTTCCATTTCGTTAATATTGAATAAAATATATTTTTATGTGCATCACGTTTTCTACTAATAATCATCATATATAAACATTTTTCGGGATCTTCTACCAGTTCAAAGTCATTCTCACTGACATTCCAACTTTCCACATTCTCAAAATTGGGCCCCCTCCTTATAAATGGTTATAGCTTAATCGATTATAAGGAAATTCAACATGTTTGATGACAATGAGATTCAGAAATAGCTTTTGGATAAAGTTCTAAAATAAGGCCGACTGGAATGGAACTGGTAATCCTGGGATATTTAGCAAGTTCAATGTAAATGGGGCTTTATAATCGTTTTTGAACATTTTTGTTAAATTTGTTGCTGATTAAAATGGGTGGGGCTTATTTTTGATATATTGATGAACTGAAAATGGTCCCGTGAAATGTATGATTTGTTCGTCAATTACGTATGTATGTAATGATGGGGTTACTTTTTTTTATAATATATCACTTCAATCTCTCCGTCTAAATCGACATAATGTATTGCCGAGAGACGCGTTACAACCAAAGATTAGTGGATACTGACTACGCAAAGAACCCCATTATCAAAGAAATCCCGTATACAATTGCTTGATTTCTTGCGCTGTGTATCATTAAAATATTCTGCAAAGCATTTGTGCGGATGCTTTATTATAGTAAAAAGTAAAATATTTCGCTCAAAACCTTTCCGTTGTTAATAACTCTCAGAATTTCGATGATCTTTTTAGCTTTTCTACAAGTTGCAATATTAAAAACGATTGGCAAATTTCAGAAATAATTCGTGCGCTGTAGGTTTCCTACTTTCCCACGGAGACAATTTGATAGGGTTGTAACTTAGTTGATACAAATCTCTATGTATTTGACGCATTCCGAAATGAAAATCCATTTCTATTTTCACTAAACAACAAAAAAATAATAATTTATTTTATTTTGTACACCTTATTTTTGCAAAAACACCAAAGAAGTTCAGACAATAAGTAACAGACTTGAAATAATACATTTTTCACTGGCAAATCTAATAAGCGGGGCCACATTAGGTTGGGTTAAGTTAGGCTAGAGTGGCTGCTACGGCACACTTAGACCGGTGACAGTCCATTGTGGTACCACATAATCTAACTTCCCTATTAGTCTTATTTGAACCAGTTTAGCTACTTATATAGCGTGATATATCTCGCACCTTACAGTTATTGAGATCAGAGGGGGGTGTCCATTAAGAACCTTCCCATATGTGTATGCCTTCTTTAAGCTAAAGCCGGACATGAGCATATGAAGTGGACTACCATCTCTTCCTCCTCCTCATCCATACAGCTTCTGCAGAAATCATTTGTTTCTAGACCTAGCCTCCTCGCATGTTCTCCAAGTATGCAGTGTCCTGTGAGTGTCCCCACAATCGTTTTCAATTCACATCTACGTCGGGAGGTTAGTGTCTTTGACCGTTTCCAGCTTTGGCCAGACTTGTTTAGGTACACTATACATTTGAGAGTGTTAGTCCATTTTTCTGCTAAGGCAACTGCCTCTTTTTTAAGCGCTGTCTTAAACACCTTAATAAGCCTCCCCAAATTTGACCCAGACTATCCGAATGTTTAAATGCTCACTCATCTCATTTAGAGACAAGTGTCAACCCAACGCTGCGACGAATATATGATATATTTACTTTCAATTTATCACAGAAGAATCCAGCTCCTACTTTACCGTGTAGTTGGAGCCATCCGTAAAGATTTGTAATGCTTCTCTTTCCGCTAACGCCTCGCTTCTCCAAGACTCTCTTGAAGAACACGTAGTTCGGAATCCCTTCTCGAAGCATAATGTTGGTGTAACGTAGTCAAGATTCGCCAGTTCCTTCCTTAGCGGTCTAATTATCGTCGATTGTCCTGTCTGAAGACATTAGAAGACTCTTAGATATGGCTGATATTCGGGTGGTCGAATTCACCACCATCTACTTACCATAAATATGGATCGGGAGAAGGTGAAACATAACCTTTAAGGCGCGTCTTGCTGTTGCCCTCGTTCTTTGCATCTTCTCGATCCCTTCATGTAGGTTACATTTTAAAGAGATCACCACATACATATGTATAGGTCTTACTACGGCAGTGAATAGCCTGCAGTGTACCAGCTCTGGCTTCAGGGCCCAATTCTTTCCGATGGCTTTTCTGCATGAGTACATGGCTATATTAGCCTTGTTTACTCTTTCCAAGATGTTATAGGCTTTAAACTAAACTAACTGTCCCAGATTACGCCCAGAAATCTTGCGTTATCTGTAAAAGCTATAGTCCTATGCCATTTAACATAGGTGGATCTTTTTTTTTATAATTCCTTGTAAAGAGTACCAGTTTAGTTTTGGACGAGTTGATTGCCAGTCAACATCTAATGGCCCACCTCGTAATGATTTGGAGGGCATTTTGGATTACTTCCTTAACCGTGTTAAAATATTTCCCAGAGACAGCTATCATTACGTCATCTGCATAAGCAATCACTCAGCTCTAACAGCAACCCATTAATTGCGCATTAGCATCACATCCAAGAATCACCAAGAACCTGCGTCTGTCCCGGTCCATATCGGTTGAGACAGCCAGTTTGATTTGGTTGCCGCCAACCTCTCGGCTGACAGCAGTTATGTCCATTGCTTTATTGAAAGAGTACAAACATATTTAAGTTTTTTTTCCAAGAATGCAGTATCTGATTTTCGCAGAGTTGCTTGTGTATATTAGGTAATACCCCTTCATTCTAAGGACATAGACCCAGTTATTGTTTCTGCAAGGTTCTTGAATAGGGAGGCAGTCTGAGGAGTAAAATGGCCGACGCCGCCTTTGTATGGTGCAGGTTGATTTGTAAGATATTTAGCATATTATCATGTTGAACCCACTTACCACACTCCGCTGCCAAAGGCTAATGTATGTATCTAGTGGATTTGCCGGTTTTGCTCGTATTGTCCCCCCAGGTACTCGGTTTCAAGATGCTCGCAACATCATCCTTCCGCGAGAATGACAGGTTATCCTCGTCCGACACTATAGGGAAAGGCGACTGCCCATCTCCTCTGCTAGTGGAGCCACATCAGAGAACTCCATTGGTTGGATTGTCTCTTCTCCTGGTGCATTTACCTCTTGTGTGGGCTGGTTGCCATTTTCTCCAGGTTCCCCTATGTGCGTCTCAACCTCATCTTTCTTATAGACTCTGAGAATAATTGACCCGAAACTCCCATAGTCACGGCAAAAGGAGCAAGGGACTCCTTGCTGATTACCATCGTTGATAAGGCGAGCTGTCGCTGCCGACGGTTTTCTTGGCCCATACTACATATTTTCTTTGCTCTGAATGCCGAGTGTCTTTTTCTATAGTGCTGCTTTGACGGAGGGACGTTTACTATACGAGTAACGGAGAAATATTGGTCCACCTGCGCGGAGATTCGTATACGGAGATCACGCTACTTACAACTGGAGGTTGCCAGGTATCCAGAGGGTTCCGTTTACGACTAAATGAGCCCCCAACCCATTAGTGGCCACATTAAACATGCAATGTTCGGGTAGGTCTGGGTCGAGTCTAACGGTAAATCTCTAAGGTTTCCCGAGATGTTGGCTTTAAATTACTGAGGTACAGACATTTTAAGTTTAAATCAAATTTATCATTTAAATAAAAATACTATAGATTGATTATTGAATTTTTTATTTGTTTGCCAAGTTCCGAAATGGATTCCGAAGAATACCGCGTTCAATATGGTAAGTTATCAGTATAGAGTTCTAATTAACATTATGGAATTAATTTAAAAGTGAAACCGAAGAATACTCGTAAACCGAACAATAATTAATGATTACAGTCGACGATTCGGATTGTCGAAATAATATTTTTTCATGAAAGGTGCCGGCTGAACCGTTCTGAACTGACCATATTTGGGTTCTGTCAAAATATTTCAGTGTAATCAAGTCTCAAAGAGTTAATTTTTTTATGTAATAGGATTTCATTCTTCTTGGTTTTTTCAACACACATTTTTACTATATTTTGTAGTAAATTCTATAATTTTTAGTAGTGGATTTTGTTTATTTGCCAACTGGTTTTATGTAGTATCTCTTACTAGAATTTGCAGATTTTTAGTTCATTTGAAATTTGCTGACCCATATATTTTAGAGGGTAATAATAGTTGTGAACCCGTAATGGCACGCAAACGAGAACTCGGCTGAATGTTAATATGCGATAATGGTCTTCTTTCACAACAAATGAAATATTTGTAAAACTAATATAAAATTACTTTGTAATTCAGCAAACATACATTAAATTGGAAATGAAACGTAATATCAAACAATTTCGTTATTATTTTGCAAGTTTATTTGATAAGGTCTCATGAGAGATAAATATAATGTTTCATTGTATGTAAATCTTTTTGTAATTGAAATGGTGAATCTCATTATAAGTATATATACTGCAAAAATTCAATCTGAAATAGTTGATTTACAAAACCGGCCGCAGGCACATCGCATATTAGTATTCATAAGAAAAGTTCACTCCACAAATATTTGCGAGCAAACTTATTTAAACTTTTTTTAAGTTACATGCAACAATGAAATTTGTTAAAAAATAAAATGACCATATGTTAATTTTGTGAAGACATAATTAACACATTCATTAATCGTCTTATTTCAATCAGCAACATTGTTCGAAATATAATATTGTACAAATGTATTCTATGTATGTATGTGTTAATCAAATAATTTCCATATATTTTCAGACAACATCAACTATATTCATCCATCGCACATAATCAATTGTATGTCACAACTTCTACATACAATTTCTTTATAAAATCAAATTTAAAGTTTATAAATCTGGAACATAAATAAAAACTTATTTTTTTCATTTTGTTAACTAACAAAAATAATAAACTTTAAAATTATATTTTGGTTTCTTAAAAATAAAAATAAAAATATTACTAAATTGAAAGAAGTATATAAACGAATTCGTTTCATTTTACCTAACGAAAAAAACTTTTGGATAAAATTTGTTTAATTTTTATTTATTTTTAAAAGTGTCTACAATTTGTCCAATCGTCTAGATATTTTACGTTTTTCACATTATATTCATCTCATGTACCTTTATACAACTTAGGATAATATATGTATATATAGACAAATTAGGTTACATTCTCTATATACGAGTACTATACATATATTGTACAAAAGTCTGAACAACGAGGAACAACTTGAACAAATTTTTTTTTTATCTTTTGTGTTCTACATTGGAAATAGTCTCAATCACGAAGAAAATTGAAAATATTGTCAATAATGAAGACGAAGAAGGAATTTGTTTGTTATTTTTATAAATTTAGATTTTCAATGTGAGCTAACGTTTTACGTGATTTGAATATGCGAGTACATCTGGATGGTGTTAGGTGAGTATTTTACATTTAAGTTTTGTGTTATACCGCGAACATACGAAAAGTAAACCTACACTTTTTTCTACTGTCATTGTGTTATCAATACATTTATATCCTCTTCTGAAGATATAGCTGAAATAAGATTTATAAGAATCAATATGTCAATATGTTTTCACAAATTGAATTGAAATTATTTGTTAAGCAATTTATTTTAATTATTTATTTGTTAATCGATTTTCCAGTAATCCAAAATATCTGTTGGAAAGTGATAAAATATATATACGACGCGCAAGATTTTATTTCGACGATAAAAGCTCAAAACATTTTCTTTACTTATTCCGTACGTCGCAATTTATCTTTTCAATTCAAGGTTCCGCCAAAAAACAAAACGAAATACGTGTAGATGTACATCATCGCAACATAAAAAAAGAAGATCACTTTAAAATAAATAACAATAGAAGCGCGCACGAGGAAAAGTTAATTTTATATTTTTTGAGCTTTGCATAAATTCCTCATTTCAATGTAAATAAAAATGGATAACATCACGATACAAAAATACAATAAAAACTTAGTTAATTTAAATAAATAAAACCAAATAAAATAAAAGAAAAGTTTTCGTATATATATATATATATATATATATATATATATATATATATATATATATATATATATATATATATATATATATATATATATATCGCGTGCATTTATTATTTTTAATTTATAATAATTGACAAATAAAGAAACAACAAAACAAAAACAACAGTGGAAAAGCTTCACGAATAAAAACTATATAAATTCATGATGACATAACATTTTGTTCTCTGTGTGCTTTTATTATACTGTTATTTTAATTAAATAAACAAGAGAAAAGCTCACAAACAATTTCGTTTATATGCATAAAGAAGAAGAAAAATAAATTTGTATATCCGTGCTTTCATTTAAACAAATTTATTTTGTTTTTTCCGTGTGCTTTTCTCGTCGCTTTATAAACGTATATATATGTACGAGTATATATAAATTATCAACAGTGGAATATATAAGAATTAATGTGGATCTGTTTTTCTTAATCTATATACACAAATACCTCACTTTGCGTTATTTCACTTTGCGTTTTTTCGGAGTTGCGTCACTGCTAAATTAGAACTAAAATTCGTTTTGAGGTTTTACATTTTCGAACTTGCGTTGTTTTGGGTGTTGTTGCTGAATTAGAACTAAAAATTCGTTTTGAGTTTTCGTATTTTCGATGCGTTTTTTTGGTTTGTTGGGTACATATTTTTTATTTTAGTAGGTTTCGGGAATTCCCACTTTATTAAATGTCATTTATACTTATTCAAGATTATTATAGCGAGTAGTATAGCGTCCATTATGAGAAAGACTCTAAGGCGGTTTACATAATATAAAAGGTGGTTTTGTAATTTCAAATTTTGATATTTTACCCCATTTTTTTTTAAGTTTATAATTTTTAGACCATACATCTTCATGAGTGGAAAAAACGTTACTGGAGGTAAAATTACCAAAAATCAAAGAAAAACTATCAAATTTTGAATTAAATTAGATATTCTACTTCGATTTGAAAAAGAAGAGAAATCTGTAGAGATATAGCTTAAGCGGTTGGTTTGGCTGCAACAACTGTCAGAACCATTCAAAAACGAGATGGAAATAAAATACGGGAAGCTGCAAAATCGGTAACATCCGTAGATGCTAAGGCAATGACTCATGCAAGGAGTAGATTAATCATCAAAATGGAGTCGTTGATTGTAATTTGGATTGTTAGGTTGTGCAGAAAATTCCACTAAAATAAAAGTTGTAATCGACAATTAAAAATTTAAGAGCATTTCCAAAAAAATGCAACCGACGAAAAATAGGCCGAGAGAGAATTATGGTATATATTTATAAACATGTGCTTAAGTATGTATATAAAGATGAGCAAGGGTAATACGCGCATAAAATCCTAATGATCAGGACGAAATGCATATATATGTGAATTCGTTTTGTTCGGCCCAAATATTAGAGAAAATAAAAGTAATGTGCCGAATGATGATTGGCCAATAAAATATCACGCGATATGTATTCGAGAGAGTGGTCAATATGTACGTAACATAAAAATAAATTGTACATAGAATTATCGAATGCTAAGTAGATGCAAAATGTTCTATATACATAGAACTTACCGGGTAACTTGATGGTTTAACCATATAGACCATTTCCGCTGGTGATCACGTCAGATCTTCTTTCACTATAGCTCTAATTCCGAGTAAAACAATGGGAATCTCAGAGCTTCAATTACTAGTACTTCCTCGAGCCATTAGTGCTGATTTTAGCTGGCGGTGAACTCGTTGAAACATACCATTTGCTTGAGGATGATAGGACGTAGTATGTATATACGATTTGAGCCAAGGAGTTTAGTTAACTCAGCAAAAAGTTTAGACTCAGATTGCGTTCCTTGATCGGTAGTAATATTGAGAGGAACCCCAAATCGGGATACATAATTAGATACAAACGTAGAAGCTATTGTAGCTGCAGACATATTGTCCATGCAAAAAGCTTCCGGCCACCTAGTAAAACGATCGACACAGGTAAGTATATAAATATATCCATTGGATTATGGTTGGACCACACAATGTCAATGGTAGAATTTCGAAATGTCCAAGGGGCGATTTTGTATGCCTCTGGACTTTAGATTTTTGGCAGGCTAACCAGGATTGTGCCTAATGGGTCACATCTTTGTTCATGCTAGGCCAAAAGTAACGAGCAGTAATCAATTTTCGAGTAGCACGGATACCTGGATGTGAAATATTATGTAATGTATAAAATACACCCGTAGAGATTTCGCAGTAGATTTTAAAATCAGGAAATTCAAAAAGCTCTAATCTGTAGTGACTAGTGTGACATTCGGAACCAGAAAATAAATTCTGAAGCTCTTGTCTGCTTCTTGGGCTTGGTTAATTTTATTCAAGTTGAAGTGAGTCTTGACTGTGGCAGTTTCGGTGGTGCGTGATAAAGTGTCCGCGACACTTTAAGTTTATGGTCGGTATATATAGTTAATTCCCGACCATCAACAAAATATCTAAAATGTTTAATTGCTAGATAAATTGCTAATAATTCCCTGTCGAATGCGGAGCACTTTTTCTCGGCATCCGATAGCTTCTTGGAGAAAAATCCCAATGGTTCCCAAATATTATTATTAAGCTGTTGCAGAACTGCTCCAATCGCAGAGTTCGACGCATCAGTCGTAATACTAAACTTTGAAGCGTCCAACGGAAGTACTAACAAAGTAATGTTAGACAACTCACTCTTCAGCGAGGTAAATGCATTTTGGCATTCCTCGGGCCAAGAAAAGTTCTGGGGCGTCTTGGGCATTTTAACGAGAGCAGCCATGTGAGAGTGAATAGGGGCAAGTGTTTCAGCAAGTTTCGGAATAAATCTATGATAGTAATTAATCATACCAACGGACCGCTAAATGCCCTTAATAGATTTGGGTGGTGGAAAATCCCTGAAGGCATTAATCCTATCTTCAGCAGGTAGAATACCATAAGGAGAAATTTCATGACTGAGGAAGTCAAGAGTGCTGGCGCCAAATACGAATTTTGCACTGTTAATGTGAATATCAAACTTCACTAACTTTTGGAATAGTTGATCCAAGTGCAGTTAGTGTTGTTCCTCAGATTTTGAAGCTATTAATATATCGTCAATATTGACGAATACAAAGTCTAGACCATGAGCGACTTCGTTCATATAACGCAGGAACGTTTGAGCGGCATTTCGTAATCCAAATGGCATTCGCGTACATTCGAAAAAACCAACTGGAGTAGTCATTGCCGTATTAGAAACGTCCTCAGGTGCGACGGAAATATGGTGATAACCTCTAATCAAATCGATTTTGGAGAAGATTTTGCATCCATGCATTTGGCATGGAGAAATTTTATATGTGGGGTATCGGATAACGATCCGGCGAAGTAACAATCTTATGTCGCCGGTAATCCCCGCATGGTCTCCAATCATTATCATTTTTCCTGACCATATATAATGGGCAAGCAATAGATGATGCAGCTGGTTGGCAAATACCTAATTCCACCATATGTTGGAATTCGATTAATGCCGCTTTATGGCGAACGGAATCCTGTCTTCGTGGTCTTGACACTGGTAAATGATGATGTACCACGGAATGTTCAACTGGTAATTTGTAATTTGGCTCGGCAATTAGTGCCAGATACTTTTTGAGTATCGTGCCATAGGCGTTGTCGATAATAAAATAAAAGGTTGATAGCGTGTCGCTGAATCAACTAGCAGTTTATTTTTAACATCGACTAATAGGCCAAATTTTCACAGAAAATCGGCGCCAATTATTGGAGGTTCACAGCAGCTATTAAAAATGCATGCCTTAAGGTACGTCTAACACTGATATCAACCTGGAGCAATTTAGTTCCATAAGTTAAAATGGTTGAACCGTTGGCGGCTGAAAGTACCAAATTAGAATTTTTGTTTTTTAAATGGTTTTGATTTAAAAATAGTTTCGTTGGAATGACTGAATCAGCTCTAGTGTCTATTAAAAAAGTCAGAATATGCTTACTATCGTGCAGGAATAATCTGCTCGTATTGTGTATCGATTTGTCGACTCTACCCGGAAGTGTGAGAGTTTTTTGGCTTATTTGAGTCGTCAGCGGTCAGTGTGACTTTGAAATTACAAGGCTTAATGTACTTGTGTGCGCGGGTACCAAATTTATGATGGTACAAACACTTGTTATATCTCCGATTTGCTGACGGAGAACGTGACCGCTGACGCGCCAATTCAAGGTTCGCGCCAAACTTCATAGTGTAGCTCTAAAAGACGAAGCTGCATCGTCTCTACAAACCGTTTCTTAGTCGATTTAAAAGCATTAATTCACGATGGATGCTATTCTCCAAATAAGTTTTTAATGTTAACGAGACCGGCTTGTTTTGGAAAAGGCTCCCTAAAAGAACTTTTATATCCAAAAGCAAAGAGGTGATTTTTTAAGCCTGATAGAACTTCAAATTATAAAAAATAAAAATAAAATCTGGCAAATCATCATGAATAATCTCACGCTTGAACAACGCTACGAAATTATAAAATTTACTTTGAAAATCAGTCGTCGATTCGCGTAAATTAAGGACGACTCATCCTCCGCACTGTGGATATATTTCGTACCACAAACGCTCTAGAGGATTCAATGACATCAACACGTCGAAGGAAGGTGCGTACTGAAGAGAATATCGCCGCTGTAACCGAAAGTGTGGAAGAAGGTCCAAATTTTTTATCGATTCGTCGTCGATCGCAGGAATTGGGGCTCAATCAATGATTTTTTGTTGAAAAATATGGATGACATTGATCCGGGCGAGATGTGGTTTGAACAGGATGGTGCGCTACGTTCCATACGCCGACGGCAACCATCGACTTATTAAAATCAAAATTTGGCGATAACTTGATTTCGAGAATTGGACCTGTCAATTGACCTCCACGGTCGTGCGATTTGACACCAGCAAGAATGCTGATCCAGACGCCTTGGAGGTTAGCATTGTTCGTGTTATTCGTGACATACGGCCAGCAGTGTTCGAATTAGGATCCCAAAATTGGACGTCCAGAATGTGTTTCGCCAAGAACAGCCGCGATGCTCATATGCCCGAAATTATTGTCAAATATTAATACCATGTATTGATCTTTCGAATAAAATAAAAATGTTGGTTACAATTCAATTGTCTGTGTTATTTTTTACAATTTCAAGCTCTATCGGGCTTAAAAAAACATCCTTTAGATTGACTCTGCTTCTTAAGTTTTAAGTTTAAACCACTCCTTATTTACTAGTCTGAAAATCCTAGAGCTTTGAAGGGTTATTCAATCGGCTTTCTGTTTATTGGCGATCAAACAAGAAAACCTGGATGACAGCATTGTTATTTAAAAACTGGTTATCTACATGTGCTATTCCTGAAATTAAAGCTTACTGTAGCAGAGGGAACTTGGACTTCAAAGCTTTTGTTTTAGTAGATACTGCTCCTGGCGACCTAGTCTACGTTCAAATTATCGGAAAATGTTAAATATGTATTTTTGTTACCAAACGACGTGGTGTAATGCAGCAGTGGATTAGATGAGTAATGTCCACATTTAAAAGTTATTACCTATGACAAATATTTAAGCAGCTGTGAAACTGATGGACAAGACAAGCCTACCATGCGAGAGTAATTTGGAAAAAAACATTAACATTATGAAATTATTTCAGATTCATGGTTGGAAATTAAACCATCTTACATGAACGATGTTTGGCGAAAAATTTGGCCAGAATGTGTTCACAACATAAGAGGCTATTCTTTAAAAGTTGATGATAAGAATTTTGAGGGAATGGATGAGTTGGACATTTTGAGGGAATGGATGAGTTGAACATAGAAGAATTGCTAACTTTACATAACTAACGAGGAATTAATGCAACTACGAGTTGATGAAGCTATCGAAATTTGGAAAACAATCGATTCTGACAGCGAATGAAGTGGTATAGTGTATCGAGCAGTAGCTGATGATGGAAATTGTTACAAGGAACGTTATGTTGATTTACAGAAAAAAGCTGTTCAGCAAACATTAGACAAATATTTTGTTATAACAGAAAACCATTTAACCTAAACTGCTACCACGCCATCTATACACTCTTTGGCCTAGCGGAAACAATTTCTATTTAAATTATTATTATTATTTATTTGAATTATGTTTTTATGTGAATTATTGTGAACAAAAAAATTTTGCCGGAGCATATCTTCTCAAATCACAATTCTCTTAGCGTCATTTCACTTTGCGTCGTATTTTTTTGGAACATATCTGCTACGCAAAGTGAGGTATTTGTGTACATGGAGTACGAACATTTTAATCAAGTAGAATTTGAATATTTCATGTATACACAAAAAACGTTACATAGTTTCATTAAAATTACATTAGACGTTGCCATTTATTAGATACAAAATCAATAACTAATCAGCCCGCAAATGCTTTATCATTCATTCAATTTTGATGTTCATTGTATGGCAAGTATGTATATATTAATGATGTTGTCCGCTTAAGTTTCGTAGAAATGTTGTATCCAACTTTTAGACAGATCCTATATACCTATATGTATAAAAAAAAATTTCGAACAATAAACAGAAGCGCGTGTGTATATATTTAATTCGTGCGATTGTCAATTTTAATTTAATAACAATGACATTCAGTATATATCTAAATGTATACACATATATACGAAAGCACACAACTAAATTAGACAGGTGAAATGTATACGCATATATGGAATTTTGGTGTATAAGAAAAATATAAACATAATTAAGATTGACGAAGAGTGGGTGGGGGTGGATAAAATTTACTTATCTATATACAATAACTTCTATGTGCTAATCAATCCATTATATCGATCGTCTTACAAATATTCCACCATAGCATATACGTCAATATTTGTTTGCATAAACATATTTTATACATATATGCGGCCATGTAAAATCCATAATCTATAGATATTATTTATTATATCCACCAACACCGCATATATACAACATAATATATGTGCATGTATACATAAAAACCAATAAAACCAAAAAAAATATACATAAAATATCTTTTAAGTTTTCTTACAATTTTTTATTTTTGCAGCTTTTCATTTGATTGCGATTTGATGGATTTAAGATAATATCGAAAGCTTAAAGGAGAATAAAAAAAAATTCCATCTTATATATTCAATCGTACATATGTACATATGTATGTACATATATATGAATGTAATATATAATGCATGATTCTATTTTCATTTTTATAGTATTTATTGTAATGGATATTCTAATACGTATTTTATGTATATAAACAACATAAGATGGATATTTTTGAGATATATCAGAAGAGAAATTGCTTAACAATTTGTTTGACTAAAAGAATGAAGATAAATTATATTGGATTGCTGTAAATAAAAAAATAAGAAATTAAATGTTTTATGTGAAATAAAATTTAAATCAAAATTTAGCATTTTTTGGTAAATTTCAATAATCGTGATTGAACTAATATTCCGATCTCTATATACAGATTTGTCTCCAATTATTTGTATTGTTTTCGGTAATCAGTGGCATTCACTCAACGTGCTTTTGATATGAAGTTTTTGCAGCTATTGCAGTTCGAGTTGTGAAAGGGTTCTAACATAACGACTCAACAAGGTTCTTACAACCAAATTGACGAAAATAATTGGTTCTGACAACGTTGTGAGGCATTATGTGGTTGTAGCTCACAACATATTGAAATGAAACGGTGGTGAAGCAGTTATGAAATAGTTATTATAGTTATAATAGTTTAGCTAAACCCAATTTAAAAAAATTATTAACGCAACTACTAAACGGTCAGTGAACGACATTCCTTAGATTTTAAAACTCTACAAGCGGATCAAGTATTTCTTTCACTTCGTTGCAATTAAATCCAATCAAAAATAACAACGAGCCTGATCAATGCCATTGTTCCTATGTACAGAGAAAATGTATTTTGTTTTGGACTCATTGATCTGAAGTCCAACAGAAGCTGAAAACTCAACAAGTGGATCAAATATTTCTATCATATTTGCATATGCGAGCACCTGTTTGGACTGGCGATATAAGATATTGCACTGAGATGTTTCAGTTTTACGAGAGATATTTTCCAACATGAGATTAAAGAGTGTCGGGGACAGAGCATCTCCCTGCCGAACACCCGAGTTAATTGCAAAAGTTCTGCCTATTCTCAACTTTAACACAGCTATGAGACTGTGTCACTGTCATTCCACACAATTGTACCAATTTTGTTGGCATACCTATAGGGATTCCAGCGCTGACTACAAACTTTCTCGACAGATCGAGACATATTCCTGCCGGATATCCAGAAACATCTAATTTACGGGGATAGAATTCTCATAATATTTAGATATTATTAGAAAACACCTGATTAATGACTCCTTTAGTCATCAACCAGGCCCTCCGCAAGAGGGGTGATTTTATCGAATATAATGTAGGAGAATACCTTGCTGTACCGCTACAAAAAGGGCACATTGCGGTCACTTTCCATTCGTCATTCGAAAATACAGTTCCACAAAGTATTCCCTCCGAATATCAAAAGCTCCAAATTAATTCAATCCACCCCAGGTGCGAGCGGTTTCATTTTAGTCTCTGCATGGCTCTATAGTGAATTGCTCATGGGGTGGATCCTCGATGCAAATATCCGCAGTCTGTATTTGACGTGACTCAAAAACAGTCTGTGACGCATGATGAACACCCAGCAGGTCGGTAAAATGTCCATTCTCATATTGCAATTACAACTATCAATTAATATATTTTCTGTTTAATTTTTTATTCCTATAAAACGTGTAAAAATATCGATGGTTTTAACTGTTATATCATTTTGTGAAATACGCGTTCATAGCTACGTAAAAATATCGCCAACAATTAATGGAATGCGTGAACCAGTTGATAAGTTTTGGTTGGGCGATGCTAAGTAATTCGCAAAAAAATGATTTCGGCGTTTTCGTACGACAGATTTCAACTATACTGTTATGGTTTGAATGTTTAAATAATATTTCATAGAAGTGTATAGTATCATAGAAGTATATTTCATAGAAGTGTATAGTATCATTCTGGCCCCTGTGGTCGGGGGGCACTCACATGTCTCGTAAAGCAAAATTGCACGAACATGTTTCCCAAGAATACCACCACAGTACCCTTTGCTTGTCGTAGGAGGCGACTTAACGGTTGGATCGCTGGGCTGACGACCCGCATCCGTAAAAAAAATATAGTGTTTATAAAGTCAACAAAAAGAAAAATGGATACCGCCAAAACGACACCGGACCCCCGCTCAAGTACCCGGACACGAGATTTAGGATCGGCACGTGGAACGTGCAATCACTAAGGAAACCAGGAGCGTTAGAGGGCCTAATCACGTGCATGAAGGAGTATCGGCTGGAACTCGTTGCTCTTCAAGAAACTCGCTGGCCTAAAAGTGGAGACCATGTGTCCCAGGGCTATACGTTGTTCTACAGTGGAGATGACCTCGGAAATCATGGAGCTGGATTTATTCTTGGGCCGCAGGTAAAGAAGGCTGTTTTGGATTTCCAAGCAGTCAATAACCGATTGTGTAAGCTTCGCTTGCGCATGAAGTTAGCTAACCTGTCGATAATTTGTGTACATGCGCCCACAGAAGTCAGCCAGCCCCAAGATAAAGACTCATTTTACAATGACTTGGACGATCTGATGGGATCTATACCCGAACACGATGTTAGAATGGTAATTGGGGACTTTAATGCTAGAGCTGGCAGAAATCAGACCGACTTGTGTGAAAACATAGGTCCGTACTCCCGACACGAAACTGCGACCGATAATGGTGAGAGAATGATGTACTTTGCGGTTGCTCATGATCTTAGAGTAGCAAGCACATTCTTCCCTCACAAACACATACATCTTGAGACATGGACACATCCTCGCGGAACTTCCCGGAGCCAAATTGACCATGTGTTAGTTTCTAAAGGACGGGCTCAGGTTGTGCAGGATGTGAGAACTTATCGGTCAGCAACCAAATACGTAGGCAGCGATCATCATTTGGTCGCTGCAAAGCTACGATGGAAGTTTTCGTACAAGTCTGGGAACACAGCGAAACGCATGGTACGTTTCGACTGTGAAGGTCTGATAAATGAAGATCAAAAGAAACGATATCAGGATCTTGTCAGCGACAACATTAATGAAGCTAATTACCAGTCTGACTGCGTGAACTCTGTCTGGGGGGTACTGAAAACTTCGGTTGTCAGTGCTGCTCAACAGACTTTAGGTATAGTGAAAGTCAGACCCAAGAATGATTGGTTTGATGACGAGTGTCGTCTTGCAGTTGAGCAACAAAATATAGCCCATAATGAAGTGCAACAACGTCTCACAATCGCGAGGAAAAACAAGGCTGCTCTTGCAAGAAGGGCAGCTAAGCGGATTTGTAGACGGAAGAAGCGAGAATGGTGGAAGGCCGAGGTTCTGAAAGTACAACAACTCAGTAATGAGCGCAGTTCGCGTAATTTCTTTAAAGGAATTACTGGACTGAACCATACTTTCAGGCCTACGTCAACCGCCATTCGGGACCGGGATGGAAACCTCTGTGTCAACATCGACGCAGTACTTGACGCATGGAGTGGACACTTTACTGACCTGCTTGATGTCCATCATGCGTCACAGACTGTTGTTGAGCCACCTCTAATACAGACTGCGGAGATTTGCACTGAGGAGCCATCCCATGAGGAATTCACTAAAGCCATGCAGAGATTGAAACGAAACCGTGCACCTGGAGTGGACTGCATTAATTCGGAGCTCTTGATATTCGGAGGGGATACTTTGTGGAACTGTCTTTTCGACCTTATTCGATTAGTATGGCGAACCGAAGTTATGCCTGATGAATGGAAAGTGGCCGCGATATGCCCCATCTTCAAGAAGGGAGACCGCTTGAAGTGTGAGAATTATCGCGGTATAGCTCTCCTTTGCACAGCTTACAAGTTACTGTCATACATTGTATTGGATAGAATCACTCCTCTAGCGGAGGGCTTGGTTGGTGACTATCAAGGAGGATTTCGTCCGAATCGATCAGTCACCGATCAGGTCTTTTCGCTGCGGATGATTCTATCTAAATATTATGAGGCATCCATCCCCGTACATCAGGTGTTCCTGGATTTCCGGCAGGCCTATGACTCGATCAATCGAGAGAGTTTATGGTCTGCCCTGGAATACCTAGGAATGCCAACAAAACTGGTACGACTATGTAGGATGACAGTGACGCAGTCTCAATGCTGTGTTAAAGTTGAGAACAGGCTATCGACAAGTTTTGTAGTTAACTCGGGTGTTCGGCAGGGAGATGCTCTGTCCCCGATACTCTTTAATCTCATGTTGGAGTACATCTTTCGTAAAACTGAAACACCGCAGCGTAACATCTTATATAGCCAGTCCAATCAGGTGCTTGCATATGCAGATGACATATATGCGTGATTGGACTGAATAGCAACGGAGTGAAAGAAATACTTGATCCGCTTGTAGAGTTTTCAGCTTCAGTTGGACTTCAGATCAATGAGTCCAAAACGAAATACCTGATCTCTGGTTTTAGGGACAGTGGTACACCAGATTTTAGTAGTGGCCACCACACGTTTGAGGGAGTGAGGAGGTTCAAATATTTGGGTTCTCTTATCACTCACGATAATAGTGTGGGTGAGGATATTAAAGTGCGGCTGGCAGCTGGCAGTCGTTCTTTGTATCCTCTAAGGCCACTGCTAAAATCTAAACACTTATCAAGTACCGTGAAGCTGAAGCTTTACAAAGCGTTGATCAGGCCCGTTGTTATGTTTGGATGTGAAAGTTGGGCGCTGACGGATGAATACGAGAGATGGCTCCTAACATTTGAGAGAAGAGTCATGCGTGTGATCTACGGCCCAAAACGCGAAATAGATGGTACCTACCGAGCTCTGTACAATATCGAGATCAGAGATCTGATGAAGATCCCCGATATTGTACATGAAATAAGATCTCAGCGAGTACGCTGGCTCGGTCACGTTCTGCGTGCTGATCCGGAACGAATTGTGCAGCGATCTCTGAAAGGAGAGCCACCATATGGTAGGCGCAGAGGTCGTTGCCGGCGACGATGGCTCCACGATGTAGAGAACGACTTGGCCTCTTCAGAGTGTCTTAGACAGTATGAAGACCATGCTCAGGATCGAAACCGTTGGAGCCAGGTTGTTGACTCAGTAAGGGGCCAGTAATGGCCTTTAATACTGTTTATTATTATTATTATTATAGTATCATTCAAAATTCTTATATCTTGATAACCATCATGAAAATTATTTATTAGGTTGAGTTCATGACCGTGAGCTCAATAAATGCCAAAACTAAAAGTGATTAATCTTAGGTGCAGGAGTTTTATAGTTATACTGACTCTTTATCTGTTTTGAGTTTGAATATTTTTAAATTGTGACTGTTTCTGTACTTGGTGAACTGTACTCAGTTTTCACATCTAGAGTACGACAAAAAATGTTAATTTTGAAATTAATTCTGATATTATAACATCTGCTTTAATATCGATGAGCGCCTTCTGTATACAGAATTTCAGTTTCAAAAAACGCTCACCCATATCTAAAAAAGTTTTCCACCTCGTTCTGGTATCCGCATGATACATGCTAGTTCCTTACCACCGTGCTCCAATTTGACATATTGTGGTCGAACAATACATCCATATTCTAGTCATGGGAGTCGTCATCATTTTCATTGTTGTCATTTCTCCATCCGTCGTAATAAAAATAATGTCCTTGGACAAGCAAATGGTAATCATGAATTCTTGTTGAGCCCAAATTGAAAAACCCGAAAGCTGAGTGAAGATTAATGTTATATATCTGCGAATTCTCGTTGATGTCCGCTCTGCAAACGTTAGAGAGAACCGTTCAAGATCTCGCTGTATAACTCTCAAACGTCGAACCATTTCTAATCACTTATTTCTGGCATAGTTTAACACAATTTTTGGAAAACTTTTCGGCGATTGAGGAACATTTAGCAATAACCTCGGTCTATATCATAGAAATAATACATAGAGAATAGAAACTAAACTAAAATAGTGAAGTCAGTCGCACCATTAAAAATGGCCGACACCAAAATAAAAACAAACAATTTTTTTTCGTCAGTGGTGTCGTAAAAATTTATTACTTAAGATTAATAAGGAGTTTTTGTTTTTTCGTATTCAAAAATTCTTTCAAATTGAAAATCCTATTTATAACAGCTTAAAATAATTTTCAAAAATAATTTCAAAAAATGTATTCTTTCATTGATACACAAAATAGCACCTAATATTGAAATTAATGAGACGCCTATGTTTTATGTATTTTTACGATCAACATGGTGGCAAACAACAATTGTCAAAATATAATTTTGTTACTAATCGAACATGAAACATTTAGTTAAATAGTTAGTTTATAAGTGAAATACATTTTTTTAATTCATTTAAAATATGTGAAAATATAGCAAATATATTTGCCCAATTGCAGTTAGTGTCATATTAGAAAATATATCGCTAATTTTTACATACACGTGATTTAAAAGTTTGTAAACGAACAAAAAATTTACTTACCGATGGAAAGTAATCCCTTTTTTCTCTGTCTTTTCTTTATATCTGGTGTTTTTACACATAAATACACAACACTTGGACATTTCTAAATATATTTTAATTTAGTAAATTTCTGGAACACTTGTTTTTAATAACTAAATTCACTTCAACATTTTGTAAACACAAAACTCGAATTGACGAAAATTTCATACTCCAAAATGGCGTTGAGTGATTCAGAGAGGGACAAAACGCAAAAACCGGCTTCAAGGATTTTAATGTTTTTATATGGGATTTTTGTTTGTTTCTGTTCTTTATGTATTTATTCTATGGTCTATATTAAACCTTTTCTTAAGTCAATAATTGATGTACAAAACATATTTAAAGGAAAACCATTAAGAGCAGCCATCCTCGATATTACAGTTTCAATTTAGTTGTCATTGGACTTTATTTACAATAGATTTTAGTAATGTAGTGGTTGACAAATCAATGACTATTTAAAAGCTAATAAATGGGTAATGAGAAATCAGTAAATATTAAAATGATGCGGGTGCTTTAAAAATATTCGTATACCTGTTTTGTACAAATCAAATTTAAAAACTTCGCTAACATTAATGATAAATTACAATATATTTTGGGAATGGAAAATATACCATGCAAAAAGTTTTATTAATGGTAAACAATTTGCCTGCCTCGTAACTCAACCCTATCTATAGTCTCAGGCATGAACGCCTTTAACATAATTGTAGTGTATCAAACTTTCTTGTTTTCGATTGGGATCTAGTACAGGGAAGTACATCTTATAGAAATTGATGTAAAAAGACGATGTATATTTTTGGTTAACATTTTACATCCGAAGATCTCTTCTCCTCGAAGTGGACTTATTTTAATAGTAAATATACTGTTTAAGCGGCCGAGGACTGCAGATACATTGGCAGCTTTTCTGTTCACTATCCTTCCAATTTCGATATATCTATAGATATCGTAATGGATGGTGCGTTGGAATTACGATTCTACCAACATTAATGGTTACCGTTTCTCTTACCTTCCTACTTGTAACTAAAACTGGTTCGGTGGAAATATAACCAAGATAACTCGAAATATGTACATACTCACATATTAAATTTCCAAAGTAAATTGGAGATTCTCATGACCGTTTTTAAATTTGTTCATTCCGAATTTTAAATTTTATCTTTAGAATCGAATATGAGAAATTCAATTACGAAATTAGTCGAATTTTAAAATTTATTCTCAAGAATTTTATTATTTTCAAGACCTTACAAATTTGAAAATTTAGACACAAATGTTACCAAAATGATTTGAACTTTATTGGAACTGAAAATGTTGTGTGGTACTCGCTAGAAAAAGAAATGGAAAATTCCAATAAGCGTATTTTATTCTAGGTTCCATAACATATAAACTGTCTGTAGCTCATTGCCAATCATAATAAGGTTGTTAAATGAAGCATTTAATAACAGCCTTAAGACCTTTCCTTATTTACCAACAAGTATACCTTAAAATTGGTTTCAAAATTTTTAGATTTTAGAATTTAAAAGGTTGTGAATTGTTAACGTTAAATTTCTAGATCGTAGAATTTTCAGAATGCGATAGAATCTCAAGATTTACACAAGCAACTTTTTTGTATAACTATAATTTCGATCAACGTTTGATTCATTAGTGATCGTATATAGATTTATGACAATCTATGTAAGTAGCAGACGTAATTGCCCGTATTATATAGAAAATTTAAAACTGTATAGATAATTAGATTTTTGTTCTAGCAGATAACCTATTACGTTCATATTGTATAAATCATTAGAGTTTCTACTCGAGAAATCTCGTCTCGAGAATCTCGAGAAATCGTCATAATTTTACGCGTTATGCTAAAATACGCAAAATTATCTCTAGCTCATCAGCAATTATGCTACAATCTCGCGATACACTTACCTAACAATGCCATTTTCTATGAGAAAAAGGGAAGATGTATTCATAGCAGCGAGATCTGCTAGAGTTACTCAAACAATGACTCTAACACTGACTCAGATTCAGATGATAGTGGCGAGTTTTTTGTTGACACCACCATTAAAATAAATTCAAAAATGAGAATACATGAATCTCAAAGAATCTCAATCTCAAAGATAAGAACAATTGTTAAGTTGTTTAAAAATTCGCCTGTTTGGAATAATATTCTACAATTAAATATAAAAGAAATGGAAGGCGAGTGTGGTGAGCTGCAATTACTATTAGATTGTAAGACAAGGTGGAATACCATTGAAACCATGATAGACCGTTTTGTTAGATTAAAACCAGCAATTATAAAAACATTACGTGATTTAAACCTTAGCTACTTATGGAATCCGGAACTTGACATAGTTCCTTCTAATATATCGCGCGCTTTACAATCAGTTATAAAATCAGTTGTAGAAGCTCTAAGCCGCCAAGATGGTTCATTGTTAACTGTAAAAAGCATTCTAAAATTTTTATTTTCTGTCAAATCGCCGAACGTAGGGACTAGGGACAAACAAATTATTTCATTAATTAAATTTTTACAAAATCCTATAGTAAAAGCTGAAGAAGATTTTTTTCTAGCTGTTCTAAAATAAAAATAATTAAACCCGCAAAAGCAAACTCGCGTCGATTATTTAAAGTAATAGTGAACATAAGTAGAAGAGAATGTGTTTAATTCTGTTAATGAGGAACTGGAAAACTCCATACGCCCATATCATATACCGACGATGACTTCCTGACGTTAACTAAGGAATTAAATATATACAAAGCGACTGGCAGAATTACCGCAGTAATCTTGCGATGCTCAAAATGGTATTATTAATGATAAAACCGACATCTACTCGAAACGAGAAGAACTTCTCTATTGTTTTGTTGAACTACTAATGAAATAAATAACTATAGATAGCTATGTGTGTAAGTACACGGAATTAGATTACAAGTAAATGGAATTTTAGAAATGTTTGGTTGTATGAATGTTGTAAATTTTCTAATAACAAATGGATTCAAGTTTACTTGACGTTAAGGAGATAACGTTTTAATACAGAGTTTATGTAGCAGAGTCAATTTAGAATTAAGTAAAAACAGGATCGAAACCATTTCGTATTATGTGCCTCCTATATCACCTTTCTACAGGTCATACGACAAAATTGACAAACCAGACATTTTTCTAAATGTTCTATATCATGCCCACAATAATTTTTGTAATAAATCACTCAGTTTTGTGACAAATGATTTTTGCCATGAGTCACATAAAAGCCACTCAAATCATTGAGTTATATAACGCGTGACAAGGTAAGTCTTTTAGGAATATTTATATTTGATGTAGATCGTGTTTTTTATGTTTCAGATTGATTTTGGTTGTTCACAAATTGAGATTGCGGTCTTTCAACACTTTAAAGTTATACCTGAAATAAAAGTGGTATAACTTCGATCGCACTTTTAAGGCTTTTATCGACTAATAACTTTTAAATATTTCACAAATCATTAATTATGACAGATTTATGATTTTAAATGATGAAAATTTATCAATTTCCATAAATCGTTTTGCTTGCATTGTTGCTAACAACAAACATTAAAACTAATTGTTCTATATATCCGTCTAAACGTTAATGAAAGCTAAATAATCATTATTTTTATTGATTTAACATTTATACTTGTTTAGCTATTTAGAAATTAGTTATTGCAAATGAATTATTATCAAATTAAAAATATCATAATTATAAATTCATAATAATAAATAATATGCTGTTTACATTTATTATTTAAAAAATTTAATTAATTTTTGGTGTTTGTGTATTAGAGTTATGTACATCATAGGTCATTTACCGTAAAATTTGTGTTCCAAACGAAATACGTACTAATTTTCCATTCCATTTAGAAAAATGTTTATAGTTTTCAAGTACATAAATCATATTTTGAATATATATACGAGGTCTTCTACTGGATTCCATCGACTTTATGGTTAAATTACCGACCAATTTGCCATAATTGTAAAAGTTAATTTGTTCAGACATAAAAACCATTATTAAACCACTTAATTTATACCGCACATATATAGTTCTGAATTCATGTTCCGACAACAACAATAATATCCAGCTCAAATGTAATTTCAGATTCTATATTATAAGGACAACAACATCAGCATCGTATACATATATATGTACATATATACAAAACACTTTGCACGATACGTACATTCTAGAACTTGAAGATTTTAATGGCGACATATTTTACTCTTCTAAATACTTATACTGAAACAACAACAAAAATACGAATAAAAAACTAACTACACAACATAACAAAAAAAAATTGTCTAATTGTTGTTGTCAGCGATTACATAAAATATGAAAGTTGTTAAGGATTGAATAAAAACGTGATCAAGTTGTTATGGTGCGGAATATATCCAAGAATTATTTGTCACAGTTTTGTTTTTATTTGCTACTATTGTAGTTTTCAAACAAAAGTTTTTTTGTTGTCTGGAATCCATATACTTTAAATGGTATCCAAGAGTATATACTAGTGATTGTTGTGTGCAACAAGGAAATGCGGATAATAATTTACCAGTTATAGCGTTGTTTCTGTATGTCCTATTAGTCTAGACGTGCCAGCTTTTTGTTAACATTCCAATTTCATACATAACACAAATTAATAAACATCATAAATTTCTCAGCTCACCAAAACTCCGCCCCCGTTTAATTTCGAAGACACCTAAATTATTAAATCATCGTCGTGTTTATTCTGTAATGTAAACGACAACAAAATCATTTCGAAATTAAACAAACATTTTAATTGAAATAAAACGTAGGTGTGTTTCTTAATTTTATACTTAATCTGTACGTATAATGTGTATACATAAAAATTTCATTCAATCCAATTTATGTATAAACGTATTTGGCTGGATGAAAAATGGGAGAAAATAAATAAATTTGGTCCCGAACTATTTTTTGTTCTGCGCTCTATATAAATAGCAAAAATAAATTCAATAAAAATTGTTCCATATATACACATGTATACAAATTCAATTTAATCCAGATGGTGCAGTTACACAACGACACAGATTAATGATTCTAATTAATTTATGGATAATAGATTTTGTTTTAAATGGCTTAACAAACATAACCAAAAATATTTTGGTATTTTCAAAGAGCAAAAAATCAAATGAAAAATTATTTTGGATTACAGACATTTTAACAACCTGCGCGGATATGATTGTGTATACATATAAAGGATTAGATGAAGCTAGTGTTGTCTAGCGTAAAATATCTGTTTAAAATGGATAGTTCATATGATGCAGCTTTATACATTTATACATTCCAACGTTTAATTATAATTTAAGCTTAATGCTTTAAAGTTACCAAATTTATAATAAACTTGAGTTTAAATAAATTGTTTTACCATCGCATGATGAGAATGAATACGGTATATAAAAATAATATTACAAGCAGGGATGGGCGAGCTAGATTATACGCAATCTAATCTACGCGGTTATCGACACGTAAAATATAACGTAGATTACTTGGCAGTGTTTTTTTGTCAACGTCGACAATTAAAATAATGTCAACAACCTACGATATTTTTGCGATTTGAAATAGAATGCGCCAGTTTGCGGGAGTATTCTGTAAAAGCGATCTAGAGGTGATTTATTCATTTGTTCCATTTGGATAAATGACGCATGAATAGTTTCAAACTGTCATTACAGTATTGGAAGATACACAACAAAAAAAAATTCTGCAAACATGTCCGCTATCTCTTTGGCATAGATACGATTTGTACTTAAATTTGAAATATACTTCAAATCCCTTCCTAAGTTGTAAACAGATTAGGTTGACTGTTTCCAAACTATAGGTTTCATCAAATTCGTATATGTAGGAGTTACGTTTTTGCGATTTTTTAGATTTATTAGTTGATCATTAAACCATATGGAAAATGAATACCTGGTGCTTTGTTCGGGCACGCATAGAATTCAAAACCACGTAGTATGATCGCATAAAATTTGTTGACATTTTCATTCACATCCTTTGCATTTAGAATTTCATCCAAATTTACTGCAACCAAGTTATCGTCCAGCCTAATGTAGTGTTTTAATGCTATATTTGAATTGTTGCACGCGTTTTGAACTTTTCGGTATACAGTGGGCAGCATCGAATATACAATAAACAGCGGTTTGTAGTTACCATCATTTACAACAAATGGATTGAGTGTGGTGAAGACAAGATCTTAAAACATCTGTAGGTAATTGGCAATGGTGTTAATTTGGTTTAAACTGCCATCAACAAATAATGAATCAAAATTTCAAATGATATTTGGGAAATTGAAGTCACCCAGCACAACAACTAAATCAGATGAATTTGATATGCTCATGACTGACTTAGTCGAATCAACGCATGATGCACAGTAATCACAATGAGCATGATATGGTATATATGCAGTGTGGAGTGCACGGCTACAAATTTACCACCACCGAATGTTTTACTACTTGTTTGCAAATGACAACCGCGTATCTCACATAACTCTATTTGGAGCATGACTCAATGATTGAGGAAAACTGATGCTTTTTTGCCAATTTGTGTTTCGTGTATGTTAATACTCGTATTAAAGCAAAAATATTATTTTAAAAAATTAAAATATTTTTAACCAATTAAAATTAAAATAAATACTTCTTTGAAAAAATTGCAAGCAGGAAGTAATGATATTTAAAACGCTTGTTCCTATTTGCATTCTCCTGTAATTTATTAGAGGCATGGAAAATAAATAAATACAACCGCGTATCTCACATAACTCTATTTGGAGCATGACTCAATGATTGAGCAAAACTGATGCTTTTTTGCCAATTTTTGTTTTGTTTATGTTAATACTCGTATTAAAGCAAAAATATTATTTTAAAAAAATTAAAATATTTTTAACCAATTTAAATTCAAATAAAGACTTGTTCGAAAAATTGCAAACAGGAAGTAATGATATTTAAAACGAATGTTCCTATTTGCATGCTCTTGTTATATATTAGAGGCATGAAAAATAAATAAATACAACCGCGTATCTTACATAACTCTATTTCGAGCATGCAACTCAATGATTGAGCAAAAACTGATGATTTTATGCCAATTTTTTTATTTCGTGTATGTTAATACTCGTAATAAAGCAAAATGTTATTTTAAAAAATTGAAATATTTTTAACCAATTAAAATTAAAATAAAAACTTGTTTGAACAAATTGCAAGCAGGAAGTAATGATATATAAAACGCTTGTTCCTATTTGCATTCTACTGTAATTTATTAGAGGCATGGAAAATAACTAAATACAACCGCGTATCTCACATAACTCTATTTCGAGCATGCAACTCAATGATTGAGCAAAATTGATGCGTTTTTGCCAATTTTTTATTTCGTGTATGTTAATAGTCGTAATAAAGCAAAAATATTATTTTTAAAAATTTACATATTTTTAACCAATTTAAATTCAAATAAAACATTGTTTAAAAAAATTTCAAGCAGGAAGTAATGATATTTAAAACGCGTGTTTCTATTTTCATGCTCCTGTAATATATTAGAAGCATGAAAAATAAATAAATACAACCGCGTATCTCACATAACTCTATTTCGAGGCTACTTAAAGCCATATTTTTGGAATAGTTTTACGCAGGATATAAAAAGTAAGGTTAAATTATACTCTTATCTATAGATGAGTTTTTAGATTTTATTTTTTATACTTTTAAAATGTGAAAAAATAAAAAGTATAACCATATATTATTCATAAAATATCATATTATTATTAAAGATTTTATTACAACTTAATCAAGCGTTATACTGCGCCTTGAATAGATTAAATTCAATTTTAATTGTAAATTTAAATAAAGATCAATAATGATAAATGTAAAATAAATAATTCACTATAGAAAATTGATTGCAATATTTAATAATATTTATTTAACGATACCTATTGGTGCCTTCAATACCTCTTAAGCGAGGATATTAGAAAAGTAATTAAGGATATACCATTTAGAATTTTGAATGAAACTATTCGAGTGGCGCAAACCGAAGGTATATACTTCAATCAATAAATTAAATGTATTTAAATTTTTGTACATATCAATAAATTATCTTTTTTAGTTTGGTTTGGATGATCGTATTTTTTCCGTTCCATCAAACAGTGTGATTGGTTAGCCAATATTCCCACCTATGTTGCGATGCCGATTTCATCTTCATTTAGAAACTCTGTACACCCTATCGTCACGAATAAGGTAATTTATGTTATAACACAAATTAAATACTAGTTAATTTTATATATAGAAAATAAATATTTGCAACAAAACTATTAAATTAATAGCTATGTACATTAAATTAATTAAATAATAACGTAATAATTGTGAATTTTTAAATGAATGTATATTTCCGATTGTGGTAGAATTATTGAACGAAACTAGCAAATGGAAACTTGATAACCTCCTACCAGTTGTTTATCGTGCAAAAATCAAATTTCTATAAAATATAAGGTACAAGAATATGTAAATAAAATTGAAAACAGAAATTGTTGAAACAATAAATATTTCAACTTTAAGATTTTAATCCATTAGGACTGCCTAAAAATACCAATTTCCACTTCATCAATTTGCAAAACATTGTTCTAACTCGATATAATGATAGAGCGCAACAAACACGATAATCTATTTGTTATATATGCAAATAAGGGGTAATAATCCATTTCAGGATATTAAATATATTTAAAAAACTCCGAAATGGTTTACGAAATTAGTTCAACCGTTAAATTGTGTGATTTATATTTATTGCAAATTAATTTTAATTATACAACTAGCTCGGTCCATATATGTACATATAAATACGTAAGCACATAATATTAACAACTCATTAACATTTTGAATGAAATTTGTCGAATATAGTATGTGCGTAATGTTTTTATGATGTGGAAATATTTACGAGCCCCAATAAAATTATTTAAGTGTCTTAATACGACAAATTACGACTATTTATGCAATAAACTTTTCATTTGTATAAAGTTTCTCCGCTAAACTAAACTGTTTAGACTTAAAAACGCGAATAACAAGTGTTTTGTGTATTATATGTTTTTGTGAAAGCGGACATATAATGTTCCTGGTCAAAAAATGACAAATTTCTGTAATAATCCTTTGAAGAAAATAATTTGCTTATGTTTTGATTTTATTAAGTGGTTTACGACTCAAGTGCACTTAGGTGCTACATTTTATTAATTTTTTTTTTTTTAATTGAAAATATTGGAAAAAGTTTGAATTAGAACACGTTAAGTATAATCACACTATAAGTGTTTCCATATATAGTTTTTCCTATACATATTTAATAATGTGATTATGTCAACACACGTACAAAGAAACATTTTTATATTGTACATACACATACACAGAATTACACAGCTACAAAAAAATTGCATGTAACTTTACACTCACTTGAATAAAAACACAAGCTAAATATGGTATAGTAATCTATTATGTGGAGAGTTAAAATATTATTTAATTTATTTTTCTATATAAACGAACATGCGAGTTACCAGCGCGCATATATGGAAAACTTTTGTTGATCAAATTACATATATGTACATACAATATATAACAAAATGTATGTGTAGCATAAAAACCATAACCCGTAAGAGAAAATATACTTTAGACTTTTAGAGCGAATAAATTCAATGTAAATAAAAAATTAAATTATGAATACTTCTGTGGCTGGTTGTTATGTATAATATGTACATAATACATATTCAACATATAATATTTTATGTAACTTTGATATGAATAGAATGTTAATTCGAGTTTTGCTTTACTAACTTTCAAGCTCTGATGTTAATCGATCTATACATATCATTGATTTCGCTATATATTTTAACAACCGCAATGTCTCAAGCGCATATACTCGTAGGTATACTCAACAAATTTTATTGTTTGATTTCAATTATTTGGTCGTTAAGTGCTACATATTACTTTTGATTCATTTCGTTAAAAAAAATATTTAGGGATGGAAAATATTTATTAGATTGGGGGACCATATAAATACTGAATTTACAATTAAAAGAATAAATCTATTGTTGTATGGAATTACTAAATTCTTATTGGAAACCACATTTTTGAATTATTGCTGTGTTTTGGTAATGTTTTGAATTACCTAAAATTCATAATGCTAACCAATAAACAGAATTATATGTTCAAATAACACTCCAGTCAATATTATTGCTTTAAGCTATCTTATTCCTTTACTCTAACTCAGTCAATCAAAAATATTTCCAGTTATCAGTCGTGAATACAAAAATTGCAGTAATTAGCTACCAAAAATAAATCAAAAAAATTATCAATTTATCAATCAGTTTGAATATTTAAATATAAAATGAAAAACGCTCTACTCTGATTGTAGCATAGTCTGAGTGGAAGAAATACAGTAGCCCCAACTAACGCTATACGATTCATTAATAGTAAAAGAATTTTTGTTGATCTTGCCAAATACCCTCATAGTGAAACACACGAAAAATGGTCCCTTTTTGTGTATTTTACTATGTAATTGCTGGGCCAAGTCGATTAAAATTTGAAATCGATTTTTATTTAATTCAAATTATTAAAATTCATATTGTAATAATAATAAATAAAAAAAATATCGATACCAAATCTTAATCGACCTTGTAAAGCACTTACATAGTAAAAGACGCGAACTTTATTCTTGCGTTAGTGCTAAACAGTTTTTGGTGTGTTTTACTAGGTGACTCTTATTTTTTTTTTCAATCGAAAAAAGAAATTACACCTCTTTAACCAATACACATAAACATAAACATATAACATAAACATGTGCAAAGATCAGTGATAATAATTTTGTGGCTTATATTGCTGATTGTAAAAAAACATTTCTTTTGTGGTTTTGTGAAATTTGTTCTAACATGACTTGTTGATCCGCAAATAATTAGAAAAGTGAATCTTCATATCTTCAGTGGGATCTTCTAGTGCGCTTTATAAAACTATCCATCGATTTAATCTCAAATAAGTCAAAGAATTAACAAATGAAAATAGAAAATTTACTGTACAGCTTATGATAATTTAATCTTAGGTTAAACACTATTGAGCAAAGTAAGTTGGTGCATAATATTGAGATAACCTATACAGAAAATTAATGAAAATACAGAAAAACACAACATAATTAAAATCTACAGGAAACCATATGATAATATAAAAACAAACGAAGGTAAACTCACCGGATTATTGCTGTCATTGATGATCTATGATTGTGTTCGAACCTCAACGTGTTAAATATGACAATCTCACCAATATTATTACTGGATATTTGAATATTATAAGAGATACCGTAAAACCATAAGAAGACCGGAAGATTCTGGAAGATTCATAGCTGGAAGATTCATTAAAACAAACAACAACCTACTTCATGATGATCGTCTTAGCAATCCTATTCTTATTGATACGGGTCAGTGTACCAATTATACTTTTGATTCATTCATCAACGAACTATTAACCAGAAAAATCAAATTTATAACCACAAGCGAGATAATAATTCGTGCGCCGGAAAGAAACCACTGAAGCTGATGAATTGAGTGAAACAGTGCTAATAAAAAGTCTAATACGATCATCGCACTCTACGATTTGTGCTCGGCCGTTCGATGCACCATTTTTCCGAAATCGAAAACCGCTACCATTTTTTTTGACCTGCAAAGAACCTTCGATTCACTTACGATACAAAACTATTAAAAATCAATCACAGTCTCAAGCGTCCATTCACTCAACCCTTGGCGTGAACGCAACCATCGCTCAGGTTGATACGCCAACTTTAAAATATTTCAGTGTCAATAATTCTTATGACGCTCTTTTAAAGAAATACCCTGCGCTCACTGAAGAGCGAAATTATAGTTTGAAGCATAATGGAGTTCACACAAGTTAGGTTATACCTTATGCCAAACCGCGGCAGCTTGTCCCTACTAAACTTATAGCTGCAAAAACCTCTATTCTCACTACTACATATGGTGCAGAACAAAAACAGGGACTGGTGCCCTATTGGAGACTATCGACACCTAAACATTGTCAGAGTCTCGGAAAGATAAACTATTCTACACATTCATAGATTCTCGTTGAAACTCGCCGGTGCTACTATTTTCTACTATTTTGCAGTGATACTTTAATGAAGTTTTAAAAGGGTTGGACTTCGTTTTTTCCTATATTGATACTATCCTCATTGCGTCTTTCCGCATTTAGAGTTAATATGAAAGTGCTTCAAAATGCGTTTTCGTCGTGAAGTCACTCGACCTTTTGAGTCACACAATTTCAAAAGATGGCATCCTGGCGTCAAAAGCCAGAGTTGAAGCCATTTCAAATTTAGAATATCCGCCAAATAAAGCAGTTCTTATAGGTATGGTGAACTATATTACCACCGCTTTATACCACGTTTAGCCGGACTATTATCGCCTATTCAAATGTATTTGGCTCTATCATACCTAAGAAAGGCAAACATTGAAGAAACCTCTCTTGGCCCGAGGAATACACAGCATCATTCGGAGGTCAATCCTTCTTTTTCCGCTGCTACTTGCGTTCTTTTCAATGAAACTTTCTCCAGCTGAAATCAACTACTCTAGATTAGAAAAAAAATGTTTGCTTTATATCTAACAATGAAACACTTTCACCGAGGGTCGAAATTCTTTTATATTTACCAACCACAAATCACTCACTACGTGTAATTCACTACATCTTTATTATATTGCACAAAACAAAAATGTAGTGAGGGACAGTTCGTCTCAATCTGGTGAGACGTTTTCATCAGAAATCAGTGCCTTCACATTCGAAATGAAAGAATTACTTGTACTGCAACAAGGTGACGACGAATTGCAGAAATTGATTACAGTTCGGAATTCGAAATAAGGAGTTAACCTGCAACATGTCAACCCCTACCATATAACCAGCATCAAATTTGGTGTAAAACATCGAGAGGTACAAATTGACTCTATTTGTTCAATAACATACGACGGGAAATAATCGATAGTGTGCATGGCCTTTCACATCCCAGTAATACTCGGCATACGTGCTAAGCGAAAATTAATTGCTTCAAAATACTTCTGGTCAAGAATGAATACTGATACAAGCAACTGGGCAAAATCTTGTATCGGATGTCAAAAGTCTAAAGTTCACCACCACGCAAAATCAGAACTTGGTAGATTTGAGCTATACCAAGTGGCAGGTTTGAAAATATCCATGTGAACCTAGTTGGTTTGGTCAACCGATTAACGAATTTATTCGTTGGCCAGAAGCTTATCAAATCAAAGAAATCGAAAGACTGCCAAAATCGTAAGTAAGATGAGATGATATATATACAATGAGTATTTCTGCAGCTTTGAAGTCCCACTCTATACAACCAAGGAACACAATTCAAATCAACAATATTCACCGAGCTCGCGAAGCTCCTAGGTTCACATCTCATTCAAACATTAGCATATATTACATATATTACATTAGCAAACATTAGCATATCCGAAAGCGAATGGTCTTGTCGAGCGATTCCACATAGGCAACTGAAAGCCGCTTAAGCAACTCGATGTAATATATGCAATTGGAGTACTGATCTTCCAGCCGTATATTATACAGCAGAGCTGTATATGATCAAAACATCAATGTTCCCGTTGAATACTTTATCAACCATCAAAATTCGAACTCAAACAAAATACTTTGGATTTCATGAAGCAGCTTCGTACCAATATGAGAGCTTTAGTTCCTATAGAACAAACACATCCGACTAAGCAGAATACGTACCCAAAAATCTGAAAAATTACAATCGGAAAAGTCAACATATAATCATCTGGAACACGGTATTTATTTGCAGATGATGTTAGCATGGAAGCAGCAATAAATGCAGATATGGTCATGTTAACTAAAAAAAAAAAATTTATATACATATGTCGGATGGACCAAAGAAGGTATAGGCAGCACAAGTAAATAGTAAAATGTACAGAACAAAATTGTGAGTGAGCCATCAGTAGAACGTTGGCGTGGATTTAATATTTTCAACGTGATGTCTATCCAATTTATACAAGTTATGTTACTTGTTATGCATAAAATAAAACCTAAATTCAGATAATACCGAATTATTCCAGAATTCGAAATGGATAAGTAAAATATGCGCTACTGAAATACAAAATAATGGTAGGACGCGCATTATAGGAGTTAATATAGACTTTTATTGAATTAAGGAAAAACAGTAAATGGGTGGTGTTAAATGATAGTAAACCTTGAAGAAAATCAAATGCTTGTTTTCTGCAGATAGGATCAATCTACTGTATTTAAACATTAATAAATGAATTGAAAGAGAATTACATTATTGGTTATCACATTCAAGTATGTTCTTTATTAAAGTATTATTGTATAGCCGAACTATACACATTCCAATCAAATTTAAACTGAATATCCATCAAAATGAAATAACACGCAACTAAAAGCGTACAACGAACATAAATAAATCAGATAAATTGTAAATTTAATCATTTGGATAAAAAAAAAAAAATGTAAATTTCCATGTGAAAATTAAACCAACTGTAACAAATTTAATAAATTGAACATGGCAATTTATTTGTTTCTGCAAACATATCAAATCTATGTACATACATACACACCAATAAAAATCAACCAGCCAACCATCCCAATAAAATATATACAAGGCAAAAAAAGGATATTATGTATACATCTTCATTCATTTTGATTAGTAAATTTGTTGTCGGTGTTTTGTGTGTATGTGTGTGTGTTTGTGCGTGTGGGTATATATGTCGTATTTGTCTGTGAGCACGAAAAACCGATGTAAATATATAGGAAAATTGGAAAAATAAACATTTTAATTAACTTGTGTTCGACGAGAAACGAATGTACGTGATAGCTATTTTTTCGGGGTTATCTCGATTAAAGTTGTACATAAGTAGATAATTATATTGGATTGGTATTGATTGCAAGAATTCATTGAAATATAGGCCAAATCTAATAATTTCGGATAACCGCGTTGGTGTATGATTTTCTTTTTCCATCAATCTGCACGGCAGGCGAACAAGTACAAATTTACTATACATTTAGTTCGGATAGTCACGTATTTATATGTTATATGTGTGTGCTGTAAATTTCTATTACGCATAATTCCATTTTTGATTGACATTTTTCTTATATAGTCGACCTTTGTATTTATTTATACCGCCCCACAACCTATACACGCACACCACATCGTATTATTTTTTACCGGCACCGTAAAATTGTTTAATTTTTGTTTAAAAGGATTTTTGATTTAAGTTTCCTGACATAACGCACGACGCACGAACTATAGAAGATATTAAGCGAAATGATCGAATGGGACCACGGAAATGATTTTTATAAATCTTTATTGCTTCCGACTTTTTATTATTTAAGTATACATATGGTAAATTAGTTGCTGCGTGTGCGATATTTGGTTAGAAATTCTTATTTACATAATGGATAAATAGGGGGACTACAGCCAAATATATTTATTTTTTGATTTGTTATTGGCCTTTTCCATCATGGTCGTTGAGTGATATGAAAAGTTATAATTTCCCGGTTATTCTGCTATTTGGCTAACGACTTACTTTCCCCATAAATAGCTTAACATTACTTCATGTCGATAACACTGTGTTAGAGTTGGTGAACAATTTTGATAGCCTCGGATTAAAGTACCTCGGGATTTTGGAAATATTTCAAATTTTGACCCGACGGATTTATGTAAGTAATTTAACATATTTAAAATAATTCCTGAACTTTATTCAACAAAAAATGTATATTCTGAAGTTCGAATTGAAATAAGAATCTTTAAAAGTTGGATTTAATTTGATACTGAGACACATATGATTGGTTATATATTGCACGAAATTAGCAAGCAAAAGTAGAAAACAACTAGCAGCCATATCCCTTGGTAACCATTAGGTTAGGTTAGGTTGAGTGGTTGCTATCGCACACTTAGACCGGCTACGGCCCATTGTGATACCACAGAATTTACTTCCCTATAACCCCTATGAGAACCAGTTAGAGCTACTTATGTAGCGTGATAAGTCTCGCACCTTACAGTTTTCGAGATCCGAGAGGCAATCCATTGAGAATTTACCCAAATAATCATGTCTTTTGTGTGCTAAAGCCGGGCAATGGCATAGGAGGTGGACTATCGTCTCTTCCTCCTCCTCGTCCCCACAGCTTCTGCAAAAGTCATTGCATCCAGACCTAGCCTCCTCGCATGTTCTCCAAGTAGGCAGTGTCCTGTGAGTATCCCCACGATCGTTTTGAGTTCAAGTCTTCGTAGGGAGATCAGTGTGCTAGAGCGTTTCCAGTCTAGCTTTGGCCAGACTCGCCTTGCTACCTTACATGAGAGGGTGTTCGTCCACCTTTCATTCGTTGAGCCTTCTGCCTCCTTTTTGAGCCCATTCTTGAGTGCATTGATGGGCCTCCCCAGTTTTGCCCTTTCCGGTAGCAGTGGGAGAGTTGTACCATGCCTCGCTAATTCGTCCGCCCTGCAGTTCCCCATGACGTCCGAGTGGCCGGGGACCCAGACAATCTGGATGTTGAAATGCTCGCTCATCTCTTTTAGAGACAAGTGGCAACCCAACGCCACCCTAGACGACAGAGAAACCGAGTCCAGCGATTTGATTGCCGCCTGACTGTCCACATAAATTGCGATATCAGTCGAGGATACCACGTTATGCCTCAACCAATTCAGGACCTCCTCAATCGCTATTACCTCTGCCTGGTACACGCTGCAGTGATCAGGGAGACGAACTGATATAAATACTTCTAGTTTATCACAGAAGACTCCAGCTCCTACTTTACCGTTTAGCTTGGAGCCGTCCGTAAAGAACTGCAGTGCTTCCGTTTTTGCACCCAACCCGCACCTCCAGGATTCTTCTCTTGAGGGGCAGGAAGTTCGGAACATTTTCTCGAAATACAAGGTTGGTGTGACGTAGTCTAGATTCGCGGGTTCCTTCCTCAGCGATCTAATTATCGTCGAGTGTCCTGTCTGGAGACACTTCCACTGAGATATGGCTGATAGTCGGGTGGCCGTAATCGCCGCCATCTGCTTGCCATAAATATCGACGGGGGGAAGGTGAAGCATAACCAAATAAATGTATTCAAAACAACCAAAAGGCTGTTTAAATTGTTCTACTTTCAATTTCATGTGCCTTTGAATTTTAGATCTTTGGCAGACAGGACTGTGCTCAGATGTTAACATCTTTGTTTATGTTAGGCCAAAAGAAACGATCCATGTTTAATTTTCTAGTTGTGAGGCGAGTGGAACCAGAAAGTACTTTCCGAAGTTTATAGTAAGGTTTCTGTAATTCCGAAATAGATATGAGATTTAGTGTTTTTCGATAGATGCAGTTGCGTTATTGCTTGTGCGTGACAGACAACAGACTGTCAGCATTATCTTTGCAATATATTGAATGCCCGTTGAAAACTGCGAAATAAAATCCAAATGACGAGCTTGTTGTGAAGTTCTTTCTGTTTGAGTTGCTGCAATACTTGCGGTATTAGAAAAATCAGGGGCCCTACTATGACTTTCGACAACGATTTTCGACGACGGTCGTTTTCCTATAGTAGGCAAAGGAAGAAAAAGGTGAACAATAGTAAATTTAAAATATTATTTTCCTTTTTCTTCCTTTGCCTATACTATAGAAAATCGACCGTCGTCGAAAATCGTTGTCGAAAGTCATAGTGGGGCCCCAGTATTATTGCGTTATTCGAGAAATCAGTATTAATACTGAACACTGCGTCATATAAAGAATGACCCAAAAGTGTTGCATGAGCAAGCGCACGTTTATTCTAAGCGAATGCATCCATGAATTAACCATGCCATTAAATTGTTGAAGTTGTCGAATGCATGTAGGCACTGGAAATACCGATATAGCTTCAACTCTTTCTTCGGATGGGAATATCCTACGGATTTTGAAGGTTTGATATTGATATCAAAATCGACAACATATAAGCTACAAGCATATAAACAATGTATCGGAACACGATGTTTAGTCCTCTAACTACATTGTTCATGAATCTTTGATATATCTGAGCAGCGTTGCTTAAATTAAAAGGCAGTCGCGCGAATTCGAATAAGCCAAACGCAATGGTAACTGTTGTCTTTGCAATACCTTCTGTAGCAACAAGTATTAAATGATATGCCCTGACTAGGTCAATTTTAGAGAATATAGTATTAACAGTTCATAGAGAAATGTTGTGTGTGGGGTATAGGGTAACGGTCTTTTTTTTTAATTTTTTTTTTTAAAGCGTATAGATTAAAATGCATTAAAGGCGCAATTCTATAAACTTTCGAATGAAATTATAAAATCACTCTAGGAATTATCTATACATTATCGACGTTCTCTACGAGCTGTCGTTGTCGACACGTCTAGATTCGAAAAAAGTAATCGGTTTTTTAATATTTTACAACTCTGTTTTATAATTTGTTGATAGCTTCTACATACATTTAAAGCTCAATTCCTAAATATTCAGAATGTCGTTAAATATGGTTTTAATAGATGGTCCTTTAGACTTAATTATATCCAAGTTCAAAAAAACCCATTCTAAAAAACCCATACATAAGACTGTTAAATATAACAATTAAAATTATTTGGTTCATTTAAAATGCTCTTAGAGGCAAGAAAGTGTTATTTTTGAAAGAATTTTATTAGCAAAACTTTAATTAATTTTGGGAAATTTTGAGCTTTGAAATACAAAACGTTAAAATTTAAATTTTGAACACAAATTTGTATTAAATAGGATGTATCTGCATATCCTGAAGTGTTCTGCCGCGTTGTAAAAAATAAAAATGTAAAAGCAAATCAATTAAAAGAACACCAAAACATCTATTTAAGTAAAAAAAATGTTCCATATCGCCTGGAATCATATGGTTAGGTGACTATCTAGATTTATCTTATAGACTAGTTCACTAAACACATAGTTAAAATGATGGCATTCTTTGAGTGGAGAATATGTCTCAAAAATCTGTAAGGTCTGTAAAAGTAATGTATGGTAGAGTGATTAAGTGATTACGCCACCTTGCAAAAAATGCTGATAATGCCCATACATTACTGCTTATATTGACCAACTCTGATATTTTCCTCTTACCTAGTACAAATTAAATTAATTAACTACACATATACTCAAAGATCATATATATAAATTCATTCAATTTGAAGCACATCATGAAATATAAGAAAATAAATCAAAAGTACCAAGCAATATGGTTCGTAATCAATTTATCAGGTTGAACGTTTTCCCAAATGAGTTTGACCAACCACCGAAAGAAAAAAACACAAATTTAATTTTCTATAAGGTAAATAAAAGAAAACATACACACACAGACAAACCAAGGCAAATAAGAGAAAATTGATTGAGGTGTTTTCTCGCATACGCGCAACATGGAAAACCGCAGCGAAACGAAAATCCAATAACGCGTAGAAAATTACATTACCATCCATTATTATGTGAATACTATTGTAAACCAATAGAATATATTTCGACCGTATACCGCATTCTTAACTCGCAAGAACGACCTTATGAAATATTGAAGGGTATACACAAAATAGAATAAAATGTAATTTGCGTTCCCTAATTATTATTTTTATATAAAAAGGAGGACACCAATCGAAATGGTTTTTCTCATCAAATGCCACACACATCTGTCTAATTGAAAAGATTAAGAATTCGAAACAAATTTTTGTTATTATTTTTTTTATTGTTCTGTTGATTTTAAGTTTTAAAATTAAGAATCGCACAGCTGTTGGGTTTCGTATGCTTTAAGCGTGCAAATTTAGAGTATATATAAAGTATAGGAAGGCTAATGGTTTGATAAAAGCAGCAGACAATGTATAAAAAACAAATACTATGTAGGATGTGCGGAGACAAAGTCATTAATATATATTTATATATGCGGAGATGCTATACCGCACGAGATATCAGATCAAAAGCACACACAAAATATTAGGATCAAAGTAAATTTCCTCTAATATTAATCCTGTTCGTCGAGATAATCGGATTAGTTTGCATATACAATATCAATCAATCTCTTATTTTATATATTTTTTCATTTGGTTCGGTAAAACGATAACAGAAGGATAATACAGATAGACGTATGTACCTGGGTTAAATATATTTTTTGGGGAAAACATCAAATATAGGTTGTTTCCGTTCTCGTTTGAAAAATATCGACGGATTATGATGTTTGATGATGAATGATTTCGTTAAGTGAATTTTGGAGAAATGGATAAATAAGCAATCCAAAATATATATATTTATAGGATTCAACTTTGGAGAGCGGAATAAAACTCTTCGTTTGGCGTCGATCGATTCGCAAGCAACACGGGGTATAGATAAAAAATTTACTATAACGCTATTTACAGTTTGCATATACAGTATACTTCAATCATGACTATAACAAGTACATATACTAAACAATATATTCACCCTTATGTTACTGACAGACAGGTTGGTTAAATTTATATTTAGGGATAATGAGTGTTATACAAAAATAAATTTAAATTTAAAAGAGTTTTCTAAAATCTAAACTTTTTGATTAATGATCATGATGATGATGATGATGATTTTTGGTTTCGATTTTCTCCCCCAAAAAATTCCTTACAAATTGAAATTAGAAAATGTAAAAATATGTTTGTGATATAAAATTGTATGGACGATTTTGTAGTGAATAGTTTCATACATATATAGTTATACTAATTGATTAGTGAATGCTTGATACAAAAATACGGTATCGAGATAGGTGTCCATCCTATATCAATGAATGTGGAATACAAAATTTAGTGTGCTGTTATTTGAGACAGTTGTGTAAAGGACCAGAATTGTTTTCCATGAAAGGCTGTCATATAATCAATGTATATTATAGGTGAGACCATGGTTTGGTTGGTTTCAAATTATTGGTTGGCTAAATTTATGATAACTTAGTTTTCATATATACATACACCAATTGCGAATTATAAGACTTCAGTTTTGTCTATATTTTTTATTAATTAATCAGCCGTCTGACTGTACAACCGAGTTTAATTATATATTCTTATGTAAAACTTATTTCAAAATTGATCACAATGTGTTGTAGAGTCCAACATTGTAAGTGTTTTACTGTGTAAACAGGCACGCCTTTTTTCGATCCAAAGAGTCTGGGCTATTGTAGTCTGCTCGATTGAATCACCTACAACTATGTTATATGCGTATATATTAACGATATGATTAAATAATTTTCTCGCCAACTGACAGCTGATTGTAGTAGTAGAAATCACGGTGTGATTTATGATCAGTTCTGAATAGATGAGACAACAGCAGCTGAAGACATAATTTTTTGATGGAAAATTTGCATTTGACCCTTGAATATAATTCGATTGACATACAAATAACTTTGTATGATTAAATGTGGAATTATTCGATTTGATGACTTTGTGCATAATAAAATTACATATTTGGGCTACGTTGCGACCTAAAATTAAATCACAGCCGCACGGAAGAAAGCTGGCATTGAAAAATGTATTAATTCTGAAAATATCAAATAACGATAAAAGTAGTATTGGGCCTTACAAGTTGTATCCGTTATTCGAAAACAATTTTGCTCTGATTCCTTTCTAGCACGAAATTCTATAAATTTCTACATATTTTGGAATACAACATTATATATATATAAACACCCTGAAGTGCAATTTCTGAATTAATAGATTTTAAATAAGAAATGGCCAAATCTGATTCAAATCAAATATCTATCTCTATCGAATTCGTATCATATTCAGAAATAACCCACCTGGTATGTGTATCACTGCAAAATTTGAACATTAGCTAATCGGAAGCTATTGGAAGCCGCGTTGACTTGTGCAGAATAGTCTTCCCGATAATCATAATAAAGTGGGGTAGATTCGCCATTTTTTCTTACAATCGCACTTGCTTACAATAACAAATTAATCAAATAAAATTCAGTAGCCAAGTTTTAGTTTTTTCACTTTTAAGATAATAACTTGTTACCTATCTAATATTAAATTTCGATAAATCGACTGAAAATTGTATTGTTTTCCGATCGAGATGTTCCCGGATGATGTTCTGCTAATGGCATTTCTTCAATTGAATATCACTTCGTAAAATGTGGGAAATGTTTTCTTTTGCCGGTTTCACAAATGATTTACTACATAGACATCATTTGCTTCCATTTCATCCTCATAAAATATTATAGATTTCTTCACCATGAACTTGTTAACACAAACACCTCTTTTTCGATTATATCCGAATCTGTTAGACGCTTTTCTGGAATCTCATGATTTGATGTTCCTTCGTCAGATAATACCCCAATTGATTTATCGGATTCGGCATAAGATATGTTGAAGCCATCTTCTGATGAAGAAAACACAATAATTTTATTAGTTTTGCCTTTTTTCGATATCTGTGTTCCTTTATGGTTGATAAACCAACCTGATCACCGTCTTATTTGTTTTATTGGTTTTAGCTTTCAGGTATTCTTCCATTATGATTTTCTCAGATGTAGAAGTATAAATTCGAGATTCACCTTCTCTATATTGGTCACACTTTTTCCGGTTGATTCGAGAGATTGGACGCATTTTCTCAGAACTTTTAGTGTTCTGAATGAGTTTAGTTTTTAAAACTGTACTTGTTTTTGTTCTCTTAACCTTCATTCAATGCAGTTCAAACTGAAAATTGAATTATTTAAAACGAAATTAAGCAAAACAGAATAAGTAACTTACCACAGCAAAATCCACCTCAGTACAAAAAATGATGCTGTTAAACGGGGAAATGCTTGTCGTAGAAAAAGCTTTCAAAATGTTTTCTGGCGTGAACGTTTTTAGAAAATTAGATTTTGTTAACCATGCACCTTCGTATATACTAATGACTTTTCCAGGATTAGCAGCCATAAAGCCGTTGTAAGAAGTTTTAGATTACAGTTTATGAGATGTACAAATGTGGTTAAAATGATAACATTATAATTTGGTTTTCTCGATCGTATATAGAATCGATTCTATGGAGCAATGTAAAATATGGTTATTCATTAGCAAAAGTATTGGATTATCGTTAGAGCATTTTGAATGATTTTTAATGTTCCGCAAAAAATTTTAAAAAATTTCTGCATTTATTCATTCATCCGCACTCTTTGAATTGAATGCCACTGATCCTGTGACAGCTCCAACCAAAAATCAATCGTTGCCTACGATAGTTATCAGCGACCCACGTGCTCCCGATACGGCCTGATCTACACTACGATGGCCTTTTTCTGTAATTATTTATGAACATAACAAACTTTAGAAACTAGAATATTTACAATACTAAAATCTACATATTTACTTTTCGAGGGTTCACCATAGTACCTTTGCCTGTAAATTATTTTATTTCTGAATTATTTCAAAAATAATTTAGCATAACAGATCCAGTAACTTACCATCAACAACAAAATCCTCCTCAGTAAAAGGTGCTGTTAAACGAGGAAATGCCTGTTGGAAAAACAACTTTCAAAATGTTTTCTGGCTTGAACGCTTTTAGAACAAGAGATTTTGATAATTGTGCAACTTCGTATATATATTAATGACTTTTCCAGGATTAGCAGCCATAAAGTCGTTGTAAGTTTTGCAACATTTTCTTGGAGGATTTTACAATGAGTATAGCGCCTGTTTACAAAAAGTGATCTATATCCGACAACTAACAATCTAAATATTTAGGATTTTTCTACACCCATAATCTTTTAATTTTAATTAAAAATTTAATTTAATTTCATAACCCACTCTTTTTCGGTTAATTAAAAGCTTCCAGCTTAAATGCAAATTTTTATCAATGATTGCAGCGCCTGTTTACAAACAGTGATATATGCGACAACTACCATTCTAAATACTTAGGGCTTATCTACAGCCATAATTATTGCATACATAACCACTTCCTTGTTTGTTTTCTCAGATTTTCGCAAAGAAAGAGAGGGATTCCGCTTAAGACCAAACCCAAACAACCAGTCTTTCCCTGCACGTTTATTGGCATCCCACGAGGGCGGGTGTGTAATTTCATTGATTGTAGCATACTGATAAGGGAAACTCAGAGCACATTGATAGCCTATTACCGAATTGGAGTTTTTATATAATTTGCTATCTCTTTTTCCTGGAGTTTTGTGGTCGGTGCTTACCGCGTTTTCCGAATCAAAATTGGTAACCAATGCCAGTGGGTCAATCGATTTAAGTTTCTGTTTAATTCTCGAGTTTAAATTAGACCTTTTAATGTTATATTTATAAGTGGAACTACTAGCCGTTTCAATCTTTCGTAGGACAACTGAAATGGCGTGTTCTTCACTTATCGCAGAGCTCCCTGACTTTTTTTATAATTTCGCACCATTTCTGCATTCCTAATATATAGAAAACGAAAATTTAATTTTCTTTGAAATGTATGGGGCACATCATCAGTTTGCGGGACACTTTCGTCGATGACGAAACTGCCCCGTATCATAATGGAGAATGTGCCCCAATTCACAACCGTTGGAATAAAACCAAAAAAAAACTATTTCGGTTTAATTCTAATTTATACACTATAAACACTTAAAAGATAATTTATTTATCTACTAAAACATCCTTAATAAGAAAATAAGAAATCTTACATGATGATTACCTATTATTACACAAACAAGGGAAGATACCGTAATTATCGTCTAACTTCTACACGTTTCGTTTCACGACTGTCAAACTTAATACGTGAATTCGATATAACAAAATAATACTTACAATTTTCGAATGTTTGAGATGTTAACTAATTTGTTAGCTAAAGATGTTAGCCCCGCATTATCCTTTTGAACATTTCAGCTGCTACCTGGCGTAATTCTAAAAAAAAATAACAAGTACACTGTTAAAATTGGTTGTTTTTTCCAATTGAAATTTTGTTTATACGCAAATATAAAAATTGAATGTGTTTTCCAAATTTTTTGCCGCTCACTCTAAACGACTTCACATGGTTTCAATTACATATTCAAATAGCTTAGATAAACTAGAACCTTTTTGGTCAAACAGACTTGATTCTAATAGGCTTTTCTATTTTATACAGAATTTAAATTTTCCTTGATTTTTTTACTTTTGTCCCGCCGATCCTATCGGGCAATCGCCTATGTACCTACGAAAATCCATTCGGTTAGTGAAATTAAATTTTGTAAGGACTTTATTATTTTTAAATAATTCACAATTTCAATAATTTGAATATTTTTGTATCAGATATTTTTGAGATGTCCACGATAATTCGTTTTAATGGCTACTCCGCTTGTACAAACATTTTATGGGACATAATTATCTGTACTCCGATTTTGGATCATATTTTTGTTGCAAAATTTTATTTCGAAGGTCTAAAAACTTCTATTTTAAATGTTCTTTTTTGGTTCTAAATATTTTTATAAATTAAAAATTATAAGAATTTTAAATCTATAAAATTACAAATCGATTGTCGAGAGTTACTCTCGACTAATTATATTTTGGTTTGGGAATATATAAATTTGGGATACCCGAATTTCTAAATTTTTTAATTTAAAAATAATTTTATTTCTGGAAATACTAGATTTCATTATTTAGAATTTAAAATTTTAAATTAATATTGAGTTAAATCAACCGCCCTCGTAAGCACGGTAAGTAGCAGGTCTATAGGATTCGATTCCAGGTGGAGGGTTTGGGTTTGATTCCCGGTGGTGACCAAAAATCACGGTTGGGTGTTTTTAATGTGTAAGTATATATGTTTATTCGGGTAGTGCACCGTTGGCGCCCGTTAATGGTATTGAATACTGGAGTAATCCGGCCAATTTTAATTTTAAATTAAATTAAAATTTAAAAATTGAATTTAGAATTTCAAGAATTAATAATGGAGCTTTTAAATTATAAATTCTATTAGATGTTATTGATTCAAAATTTGAAATTAGAATTTCAGTGTTTTCAATGAACTTCACTATTTTTGTCAATTGGTTGATATTTATCCAATTGGATTTGTTATTATTTTTCTAATTGGAATTTTTGAATAAAATCTTATTGAGTTTTCCTAATCCAATTGAGAAAATCATTCGAATCACTGGAATTCTAAAATCTTCAGAATTTAATTTGCTTAACCAGATTGGTCTAACCTATCTGAAACTATAGACGATTACCGGCGTACCACGAATAATTTAAATTTTGTAAAACAAATAGTGAAATCCACCAGAATTTAGTCTGCTTGACCACAAAATTCTTAGTTGGTGTGTAAACTATCCAAAAATAAGAATGAGTACCTATCAACGTCTCTAGGATCGGCAGTAGTCTAAATTATAAATCATTTAAAATCTTGAAACTTTTAAATTCTGTGAAAAGGTAACCACGCAGGCCATTAAAATTTTATTCCCATTATGAATATAGCAATTGGTCTTCGCCAATATGTCTAGAATCGACGGTATAATTAACAAAACACCCTTAAATTACAATTGCAAAAATAATCAACTTTAACAGTGTATCTTCTCACAATTTTTTTTAAATATGAATGCCCCACACAGTTAGTTTCAAAGCTATGTGTAAGTAGGTATGTCTCTCATGGTTGGTACACTGTACATATATACTGTATAATGTACCATTTTTAGTTTGTACAAAATTTTTAAATAAACATTTAATATTTATTTATATACTGGACCAAATTATAGCGAAGAAAAAAATATATAAAATTATTAAATAAAGTTACAGAGAATATTTTTATCCGTTTTTGTACATAGCAATTTCATCCCCATTTGCTTGCTATATGTATAATGAAATTAAATTTATATTTTAAGATTTTTGTTTTATTTTTTCGTGCTATATAGCCACTCTATACATGTATAGTTAAGTTTGTCTAGAATATTATTTATGTTTTAATTTAAATTTTTGCTACAAAAAATTATTTAAAGTAGAACACCCAACTCTTCAGTAGAGATGATCGCTTTTTTGTTAGGTTTCAATAGTTCAATTTATATTCTGTTGATTAATGAGATATTGCATTTTGGCAAACCACTATTTCTGTTTAGCATTGAGGGTGACGGCATTCAGTTTTCGTTACACAAATTAGAATTCCGATCGCATACCACAATTAATGGCTAAACAGCTAAATCTTTATTAAATATAAATCTGTGATGTGTGTGACATGTTGACAGAGAATATTAAAAATCTTACATTCCTTGCACACTGATTATCGCAACAGAAAAAAAAATCTTTTATTAATGTCACGAACCATTTCGAAATCACCGATTTTTACACCCAAACTAGTAATTTACTTTATGCAATAATATAATCAAAACCCTCTTTTGTACTCTATATATAGACACATATATCGTTCTGCACCATCATTATTCACAAAATGAACAAAATTATTATACCATAACTATTACCTAATAATACCCTAGAGATAATTTAACATTTTCCAAATAATTGGAAATTCTTGAAGAAATCCAAATTTCTTATATGTATATATGGTGTGTGTACTGCATGAATAATTCACCCTTAAATGCAAACATTCAATTTACCTACTTCCTTTTTATTTTGTATACGGTTATGTACATATATATATAGTTGGTAAATTACATTGTATGTAAGTAATTTAAACGAAATTCTCTGGTGATGAATAAAAAAAAAAGCTAAACGAAGTAACGTAAGGCGATTGCATACAATGTACTGTGTGTATTGTACGTTGAACAAAAACCAAATTTATTTCAATTTGCAACACAAGAATTTTTTATTTTATACAAGAAATTCAATTTTTGCCATATATGTGCTTATATACTACAAAACGAAAAGTTCTTTTCATTTTTCGATCAATCAAATAGAAAATTGTTTTCGTGACTAGAATTTTATCGCAAATTTAAAATAAAAAAAATTTAAGAAGTAAAAATTTTTGTGTTGATTGTTATGCACTGTATGCGGGGTTGAGAGAGTAATGTAACCATAAAATATTATTATTTTCCAAATTTGGCTTTTGCATAATATATAGTTAGAGGTGCGGACATGTTATCAATATAGATACATATACACATACATTATCATAATATTTGAATAAATTTCAACTAAAGTTTCGAATTTGTGGGATATACACTTACACATATAACTACGAAGGAAATCCATCATATTTGACGATTGAACCTGAAATAAAATACATTTGGGAACAAATATCACAATCTATAAGTAAATTTATCTTAATTTTTGATATCCAAAACGATTTCTATATATATGTACCTACGCATACAATATTTGAAAAACGATAAAAACGTAAATTTATTCAAATTGGGTAAAACCCAAAAAGTATTTTTTATTTTTTGTATTTTGTATCCATTCAACCATTCAAATCAAACTCAAAGCTTAATATGAAATGTTATAGAAGACTGTAGACGAATTAATAAAACTTTTTCCAGTATTCGGTTACTCAGAACCACAATACTTTATATGTAAAAAATAGTTAAAAATATATTTCGGTGCGGAGCTGGATTTTAAGGGTATATGTATCCAGATGATTTAGCGATTCAGTTGATTAAGCTTGGATAATGTGTTTATGTAGAAACGCATATACAAGTCTAGACATAAAATTATTTGTTCACGCATGAATGAAATAATTGATGATATGCCTTTATTTGGTAATAAAGTTGAGTTTCAACAGCAAGTATATTACTTGCTGGAGGCTTCAGATTTCATTTATTCAATAAAGTTTCCTAAATTATGTACTTCAAACACATTCCAAAAACCAATTTCTTAAATTTGTTTGGTTTGTCGAATATCACTATGGCCAAATAAAATGTTGAATTGGGACACAATAGAATTCGATTATGTATGAAGTTTCGTTTGAATTCGAATTTGCTTCCAAAATATCGAAATGCCAAAATCTAATGGTCTCCATTTTTCAATGTGAACTCTACAAACGGTCGAGATAAATTTGGAAGCATGTTTTTATGTAATTTAAATTTAATTGGTACTCATCCTGCGGCTCTTGTTAAAATTCTTGAATATAAATTTCCCGAGTATGTTGTAAATATATAAAAAAGCGGCGATGTCAATTATATAGTGGAAAATATCGCCAGTGGCCAGATTTTTAATTAATTTTCCAGTAATAGTTTTATTTGTAAACCTTTAAAGTTTTCTATCAGCAAGTGTCCAAAAGCTCGATTGTGAGAAAACTACATCTTACGGAGAAAATTACAAAAATTATTCTTATAAACTTGGTGGATGGGAACATGTAGTTAAAACACCCATATTCTTTGATTCTTATTATCAAGGTCGGAAAAGCTTTCACATAAATAAAATCTAAAAGCTTAAATAATTTTTTTAATTTGTATCGGTTAATTAATGAATGAGTTTTTAGAAACAAGAAATCAATGCAATATTGTTAAAAACTCTGAAATATAGTTAAAATAATACAAAATTTACTTTATACAAAATTTAACATATAGGTAAAAATAAATTTGAATCAAGGTCATATTGACCATTATTATCTACGACCTTTTGCCATTTTTCGGGTAGATTCATAATTCCATCAGTATAGAACTTCTGTGGTTTATCGTCGAAAAACTTGGCCAAATAATTTTCAGCGGCGCTTCGGTCTGCTAATTTTTTACCATCAAGAGAATTTTGCAGAGACCGAAACAAATAGTAGTCAGACGGTGGAAGGGCTGGGCTACACGGTTGATGCATCAAAACTTCCCAACCAAGTTCCGTCAATTTGTTCCCAGTCATCAAAGATGTATGTGGCCGCGCATTGTCATGATGGAACACAACTCCCTTTTTGTTGGCCAATTCTGGTCGCTCTTTCTGGATTGCTTCGATCAAACGATCAAGGTGTGCACAGTATAGGACCGAATTGATGCTAGCACCACGTTGCAGCAGCTCATAATGGACAATTCCCTTTCAATCCCACAAAACTTTCAACATAACCAGCTTGTTTGCCGTCAGTCCAGGCTTTGAAGTCGTTTGTGGAGGGTCACGAGCCTTTGACCTTTGGCGGTTATGTTTGATATTTCCGTATTTCACCCAATTTTCATCACCTGTAATAATTCGCTTTAAAAATGGTTCGATTTCATTGGGTTTCAACAGCATTTCACAGATGTCAATTCGGTTCGTCTAATTTCTTTGTGTAAATTCATGTGGAACCCAAATATCAAGATTCTTTATGTAGCCTGCTCTTTTCGAATGATTCCGAACTGTCATGTGTTTGATGTTTAATGTCTCCGCTTTTTCCTGACGTGCCGGTCTTGCTCCACCATTTGCATAATTTCCTCGACATTTTCAGTGACTGGCCGACCAGAGCGGTGTGCATCTTTGAAATTCAAATTTCTGGAACGGAATCGAGCAGGCAGCGTTTTTACCTCTTTTATAGTAAAAAAGCATCACATACTGTTGAGATCAACAGTGCAACAAAAATTTCAATATCAACAGGGTAAAATACAGAATTTTATTATATTAGCAAAGATAGAAGGGAGCCACAACACAAAATTGTTCAAAAGACAAGACGTCCTCATGCGCCAGATATATCAGAAATTGGCGTCAATAAATTATTCCTTGGAAACCAACAACGCATATCGAAGGAATATGTTAACCTTAAAATTAGACAGTTAGAAAAGACATGGAGGAAATCGCAGCCCAACATACAGAATTATTAGTAGTGTTGGAAGAAGATGAACAAACCTCCAACTACTTTAGGGAAGATTATTATAGCAAGCTTCAAGAGAGAGTAGATGAGAACATATTCCAACCAAGGTACAACAACGTGATGCTACTGGCAAACCATCAATTTAATGCACTATTGTCTTTGGCGACAATTCAGATACCATCCGCTGAAGCAGTGAGAAACTTGCAGTGAGAAATATTACACAATATAAAGCGGCTAATTATGGATTCACCCTTCGAGGCATTCGTGGGTTTCATCTTAAACAAAAAATTGGACCCAGAATCTATTAGGATTTCTTTCGATTCCTGGAGGGAAGGTTTCAATCTTTGGAAGCAATGGGCAATCATAGAACAACAGCAACACGACCACACATGCAGTATATACCAAGGTTGCAAGAAGCATCACGGTTTAATTCAATGCCAGTAATTCAAAAAGATGTCTACATTAAATCGAGCAAGGCTTGTCAGCTTAGCCAACTTGTGCATACGATGTTTAAGCCAACATCAAGGAAACATATATCGTGTGTAAAGGGAGACACGTCAAAACGGAAGTAGCGTCAAAACTGCCAAAACATTCGTGATCAGCCAGCAAGGACAAGTTTTACTACCAATTGCATTAGTCAGAGCCGCAACTAGCACAGGCCATTTTTTCATACTAAGAGCTCTTATTGATCCAAAATGTGAGATCAATGAATACTTGGCGAAACAACCCCTCTAAGCCAAATGGAAGCATACAAATTAAAAACGGTGACGTACGGAACCACATCCGTACGCAAGCATCATGTTGACCGATTTTACCGTAGATGATCTGATAATAGGTTCTAACAACAAGAACTGAAAATGGTCACAGAGCGAAGTGAACTGAATTTAACGAAATGATTCTCTAACTCAAGGGAATTATTGAATCAAATTCCCAAAGAACTACACAGCACGGGGACGTTCAATTCAAGTTAAATGACTGCATTAAAACATTAGGCATTCTATACGATCCACAAAAGGACCTTTTTAAATTCAACAGCGCAATGAAAATTTCAATATCAACAGGGTAAAATACACAAGTTTATTATATTTCATAGACACATATGTATAGACGAAATATGATTTAATTCATCATATATACATATAACATATGTATACAACCACAACAATATAAATGCAATTCGGCAATTCTATATTAGTTTTGTTGTTAGTGTAATTATTATGTAAAATTTTGTATATACTTATACTGAAAAAATGAAATAATAAAATCAAAATAAATTCAACCTAAATACAACGTGTTTATTATCGCTTTCTTAATAGACCCCCACCCGTGGTAATCTATTAAGTAAATCATAAATCAAGGAGAACTTAATTTTACAAATAAAGTGTACAAGCCTGAGATTTGACATGCGGTCCTTCGAGCCGGATCTTTCAAACCGTTATTTCATTTCACTCTGGTATTAGCCCCTACCAGCGATACCCTCAGAATTTAATGATGTAAACGGAAAATAGATTCAAGCTAAGGCAGAATTTAACACCGGATTCAACGTGAGGCTGAACTTAATATTGATCCTGCGAGACAACCAATAACTGGCAACAAAAGACTGAGATTTTACACATAGCGTATACCTCTTCAGATATTTCACTCATTTTCAAATCAATATAACTTTTTACACGCAAGCATGGGATTATAAACAATCTGCATAAACAATGAAAACTTAAATGTCACCTTATAAGCATATATGCAACCACCATTTTAATCACATAAATAATTCCCAATACACCTAAATAAAATTATTTCGACGAATTTTCATCGAAAATAAATATTTATAATTGAAACTTTAAATATTGAAAGCTCTTTAATAGTTGTTAACAGTATAATTCACAATTTTATAAGCTTTACCAGATAATTTATAAAATGCCCGTTTATTTTATTGGCTTATAACAGAGTAAAAAACGTTAGTGAACTTTTATTTAATTCAAATTATAAATATTTAAGTACATATTGCAGAGATCATGTATCTGGGAGTGCGATAAAACTTCCACCTTCAACAAGCTATCAATAGTAACCAAGTAAATATAGAACGTTTCTTAACTGTAGAATTTTAGAAATTTGTCTTGGCTTAAATTCAAATAAAAAAAAACTCCTTTTTATTTTAAAATCATTCTAAATAAAGCTAAAGCTAATTGTTTTAAGCTGCATACAAAATAATACTTGGATTTTTATCAAATAAATATTTTTAAAAAAAATTAGTTAACTTGAAAATCATGTAAGAAAGTTTTAAGCGAATTTTGCTTTTTTAAACATTAAATAAATAAAACTCTTAAAGTTACTTTGGATATTTTGTTTTAATTATTAATCAAAAGAAAACTTAAAGTATATTATAGCTTTCATTATGCGGAAACAGCTTAATATGGTTTCAAACTTCGTAGACGTTTTCTTCATATAATTAAATTTTTTTGGGATATAATTTTGAAGGAAAAGCTTTTCTCCAACATCTCTAAAGTTTTCAAGAATAATTTCTGAGAAACATTTATATTTGTGGCAAAAGGCTTAAATATAATTGTAATGGTTTCTATTTATTGGTGAAGAAATTTATTTATCAATAACTATCGGCTTGCATGAGTGCGTGCGACTATATCAAACGTAACACGACTGTCAATGTAGGTCATGGATTATGTTTTCCTACATTGCTTTTTACACATTGCGTTAGTGGCAAATGCTTTTAGATTATCTTTTCACAAATTTTGTTTTTTAATAGCCCTTATTTTAATGGCATCATAGCAGTAGAACTTAAACTATTAAAACTTGAAACATTAAAATCAGGGTCTCTAAATGAAAAAAATATTGGACAATAAATATTTATAGTAAATATCATAGATGGATTATCAAAAATGTGTATACATTTCAATATACTCGTATGAAAAGTGATGAGTGCATTTGTTTGATGTATACGACAGTGATGGCCATCACTGCGACACGCATGCTGGTTTCATTCGATTTATTTTTTCAAATTAGTTGTTTATGCATTTTTTTAAATGCAATTCCGCAATCATTTAAAAAATAAAAAAAAATTTCCTTATCGTAAATTTTATAAATTTCCAGAACGTAGAAGTCCCTTGTTTCAACTGGTTATGCAAATGTGGTATAGCTGATACAGATAAAAAACTTTAAAGAAAGCAGAAATTTAAAATAAAAAATGATATTCCTATAAATTAAATTTACAAAATTCTGATAATATGTGGTTATGATAATGAGGTTAGTATTAGGGAATATTCAACAAAATTCAGTGAAATGCACGACTTGCAATTACAAAATTTACCCAATTTTCCCAGTTCGTTGTATACGTGTAGTGAAGATTTATGTACTTAACTGGATTTATAAAAAAATTGATTTATAGGTTTGTTAATGTGTTAACCGTTAAAAATAATAATTACTTTCCGTACTAATTTATTAGAACTTAAAAAAAATATATTAAAAGATGTCAAGCGAAATCTCAAGGCCAAGAAATGAATGAGGATGTAAAAAATTATAAATATTCGGGTTTGCCTCCAGCACAAGAACTGATTTCTCAAAAGTTGTATTTCAAATCTAGAACGGCTTGTAAATTGACAATTATTTAAAAGGATAGATATATACAGCAATTATCAATAATGGTGCGAAATGTAGTTTCAGTGTTCCATGAAGTCAACAAACCCCTCCATATAAAGATATATTCACTAATTCAACTCATCTTATAAAACTCGAATACCGTTTTTTTACAATTAATATATCGAATAATATTTGTCAAATTGATATTATCCCAAAAACTGTACAACACTTCAATATTATTATAAGCTTTCATATTTCATTCAAAAACGTATAAACTATATAGATATATTGTGGATGAAGCCAATAATTTTTATGCTGTCAAGACTCAACAAAAAATTACACTACAAAAATATTTCCGAAATGAATATAACGAGAAAATCTTTTCACGTATCGCTAACAAAATATATTACTAACAAAATATTCAATTAAAATCGAAAAGTAAAATATTGATTGTATATCGTGATCTATAGATTTTACCTAACTACTCTTCAATTATTATATAAAATTGTGCATTGTTGAATAATATATATTAGGTTTAACCCAATTCACATGACGTATAACTATATATGTATTAGAAGAATATTGCTATACTAGTATAGCATACTATATGTTTAAAATACTACTGAACACACAAGCACCTGATTTTCAGTTCACATTAAACCTCTTAAATTATTCAACCAGCAGCTATATCAGCAACTATGTAAGTACATAATATATATGTATGTATGTATATATAAAAAATTTACTTCACTAATTATATAAAAACGTAACAACATAATTTCCATAGAAAACTGATGTACTTGAGAACACTTAAAATTGTATAATATCTCGCCACTTGTAAAATTCTATTTTTAAGTCTCTACAATTTTTTTTTTTAAAACTCCTTGAAAACACTGTCGTAATTAAAAACAAAAAATCTTTAAATACAAAAACCAAGCATATTTTATTATCATAAAATTGTTCATGTATTTTTCAAGAGAACGAAAGTTTTATGCGAATTAATTATTTAATTAGGAAATCTGCTATTTACATAATTTTTCAATTAGTTCCACCCTTACAGTTTGTATATTTTCGCTTTCGATAAAACATTTTTTATTTTTTTTTTTTTTGGGGTATAAACAACACAATATATTTTTGTATTGTATATATACGCGATTTTATAAGAAAATTCCATAATTTTCCTATTTTAAATCTTATCAATTTTATTTTAATATTTAATAACGTTTTTTATTTTTCGAAATCATAATTTATTTAAATTTTATGATAATTTTTTTGTTAATTTATTATTTGTTTTGAATACTAAAGCAGTGTTTACGCGTGCGTTTAAAAATATAAGGCAAGCGAAATGAAAGTTTCACTTGAACTCAACTCAGTGTCTTCTATATATATATACTGAGAGAAATCTATTCAGACATTAAGCGCTTTACTCGTAAAATCATCCTTAAAACTTGATCGAATGTGTTATTCTAAAATTGACAAATTTACAGTTTACAAGTTATTTAGATTTCTTATTATGAAATCTGTAAACGCTAGTCCAAAACTTGTCTTTAATTACAAAACCAATAATTAGGACCGCAATTAAGGACAAATGTCACGGGTGTGTTTAAAAGTGTGAAGTTCGTCCTAATACTAAATATATTTTTTTGTATTAGTGACAATAATAAATGAAATTCGGATAAACCGATCAATTGTTTAAAGCTATTTGTCTTATTAGCAAACGTAGAAAAAATACTAGATTACAAAGACAAGAAATCTGAATACAATAATATTCAACTGCGAATTCCAATTCAAATAAACACTAGTGCAAAATTTCAATCAAGGGGGGAACACGAGCATGCACTTGTTTAAAGTAAATGAACGGAAACCCTAATGTCACGATTAATAAAATCAATTTTCTATCTAGTACCTAAGTGACTTAGGACAAGAGTGTATGTATATACATTTTTAGCCACCCGATGGCTATATCTAACTAAAAAATAGTACACCTTTCTTAAATTTAGAAGATAACTATCTTAACTAACTTAAATTTATAAAAATTTCCAATAAAAAAAATGAAATTGAATCAACAGTGGATAGTTTCCAAAATATTTTTTTCAATTCTATTTTCACCGAACCTTTAAAGCTAACAAAAATTTACCGAATTTAAGGCTTTATCGACTTACGCGAAACCTTTGGAACGAATTATTCACGTAAGTCAAGGACTTACTGTATAATTTGTTTTTTTATAACAATGATGTTTTAATGGTTCAAATATCTCTCTCGATTTGTGTAAGTATTATGTGCTTCTGTGTTGGTTAGGAATATGCGTTCTATGTTGACATGTCAAAATTTCCTTTTTTTGGATACACGATTTCAAAATCTATGTACGAGTATGTAACTTCAAAAAAAAAAAATTAGTATCAATACATTCATCCCGAAAATCGTCAAAACGTTGACAATGATTCGATTGATCATTTTCACTTGTCCGTTACCTCATGGCTGTCCTGTATAGCAATAATAAAACGTTGAATGGTTCCTGGTCGCGGTATTCCTCAAAAGATTTTGAACTAAAGCACGCTCCTACTCTATCGGCCATAAAACACTTTGAACGATTTTAATCTTTTTCAATGGAAAAACTCACGTAAACTTTGTGAACCAATCAACTAGTGCTGAAACGTGGTTATAACCTTTCTTCGTCGCTGGTAGTGTATCAATTGATAAATGATCTATGTATAACATTTTCAGAGAAACGTTAGGGTTTAGTAAACCTTTACATGTTCCAGCCTTCTACAGAACCTCGCTATATGTTCTGTGCAAAACTTTTAATATGAAACTGTCTTTCAACCATCTTTTTCCGTTTTGCGTAATCTGAAGTGGCATTAATGTTTCGATTTCAGAAGTCAACTGTGTATTTTTGTCCTGCACCGTCCGTATTCTAGCAGTCACTGTTGGTTCAAGGAATTAAATCACTATACTCAGGTAATTAATGTACAGGATTCATCACTTCGCACCGATGAAGTGGTATAGCTCCATAACCTACTTTACTGGCATCATTATGATGCCCCGTCTCTAGTCCGAACTTTTTTGTTACTGGATCACTCGCTAAAGTTTTCTTAAAAGCTTGGAATGCTTGGGATTGATCTACTCCAAATTGAAATATGACATCTTTCTTCAATTGAGTAATCTCAACGGTCTGCAACTTTAGCATATATATAGTTGTACAAAAATTTACGGAAATATCCCGTCAAGCTTAAGAAACTATAGGGTATAGGATATTATAGGATATTACATCACGGCCATCATCTTTTCAGTCGATGGTCGAATACTACCTTTTTCAATCATATGCCTGAGATACCGAATTTTCGTTTGCTTATCTGTCATTTCTTACATTTGGATATGTAAACCTACATTTCCAGCAACTAGCAATGTCTCTTTAAAACTTCGTATACCATCATTTTCATCAATACCTATAGTACAACAGTGTGATCAATTCTTCTCCTGAATTAATTGACGAATAACTTCATTTATATATCGTTGAAAAACGGACGGGGAATTGCAAAATCCAAAAGGTGCTTTTTGGAACTCATATTACCCCTGATATGTAAGAATGCTCAAATAATTGCGACTTTCTTTTGGTTTGGTTTTAAGTGATCTGAAATCGACACATAATCAGTTACTTCCATCTTTCTTATCAACTAACACTGGACATGAATACGCTTCGATACACTTGGCTTTAAAATTCCCTCATAAATGCACTCTGCATCGCTTAAAATATTATGGCCGAGAATCATCATCATTGGTGTCGTTGACATTGAAATCATATGACATATTACACTGAACACAAACTTTCGAATTTTTGTCGCTGTAATCGGTAATTATTTTTGGAGATAATTTATTATGTTACTGCCAGTGTCAATCAAACATTCAACATTTTTTTGTAAAATTTGGTGTTACAATTGCAATGCTCTTGTAGCTAATATTTGATAAAAATCTCACTGTGTTATTCCTATCAGTCTGGACGTTTTCATGTGTCTCTCTTTTTGGGAAAATGTTTGACTCATGCCTGAACTCACTGCACGGGAAACAAGGTTTTCCCTTTAGAATGTTTGGGCCCAGACCTCAAATGATCATGACTATAACAATTAAAACATTAACCCGAATTCACTACCTTAAAATCTGGTTTGCTTTTTATTTCATCAATCCGTGTTTTAGACAACGAATTGTGAGGTAAACTACGATTTTCTTGCATTTGTATAGTTTTAAGTTTTCGTACTATGAAGAGCCGGTTTTGTAACTCATCAAAATTGCGTTCATCATTTTCAATAATAGGTGTTAAATGGTGTGAGCGTCAGGCTCGATAAGAACTATTTTGCAGTTGGTATCAACAAACGTTTTCAATAAACCAACTTTTGCAGGTAGTTCCAATGATCATTTCACTCATCTTACACAGACAATTTTGACTTAAATTTAAAAATGGGACTCATGTCGTATTCTCCTAGTATCACGATAAATATCTTCATCTGTGAGCGCACTTAGTTTTCTCACATTCGAATTTACATCTGCCGCAACAACGACAGTTTCACTAAATTCTGAACTATCACCGTTCAATGTACTATTAGGATTGTCATCTTTAAATATGTCCGATAATCACTAAACAATTTTTGGAAAGACAGCATTCAATTATTGAGATACCAAAGACCATATCGAAATGTCTTTGATGTACAAAATGCACCTAGCGCTCCAGCAATTTACCGATTGGTACAGCGTTTTCAGCAAGAAGAAAAGTCTGAGATCTACCGCGTGCTGGAAGGCCTCGTACAGTTCGAAATGATGTGAACATTGAAACTTCCACCAGGCGATGTTCGCAGCAGTTTGTGATGTCTAGGCGGTGTTCAATCAATCCAGAATTGAGGTTCCAAAAAGATGGAGCCACAGCTCACACTTCTCGTCCAACTATGGCTCTCTGTTTTTGTATGATTTAAACTGGCCACCGCGTTCGCTCGATTTAATGGCTCCCGATATTTTTCTTTGTGGCTACCTAAAGGGTAAGGTGCATGTCAGTAAGCCAAGAACCATCCAATAGTTTAAGGTCAATATCAGAGAAGAAGTGGAGGCGTTCAGACCTGAAAGTTATTGAAAATGCTCTAGAAATACCATGTCAGGTCGAAGCAAACAATATGGGCACCATTTGAAAGTTATTATCTTCAAAACGTAACGTGAACATATTTCAAAACTATAATCTAAATTTTAATAAATGATAAGATTAAATAAAATCAGAAAGGAAAAAATTATTCGTAAAATAAGTCATAACGTTACTTATGCGTCACCCTGTAGTATTACTATAAATTGTCTTACAATCATATCAATATCCAATTTATTGTATTATTTTTATCCAAGAATTCTAAATCTTCTTTATCGACATACATATATCGGCTGGAAACTATCGGCTGAAAACTATGGGTTGGAAACCATCGGCTGAGAACTTTCGGCTATATACATTTTTATCGGCTGTCATATTAATATGTAATATAATCTGCATTACCAATGTTTATAACTTTCGGCTGGAAATTATCGGCTAACTTTAAGAGTATCTGTTTATGATAGAATGTGGTATTGTACTAAAATTCTAAAGTCACCCCAGACAATAATACTGCAAAAAAAATTTAAGGTCTGGAACGGCTTCTTGGTATGCTTTTTATGATGGTAAAGGAGGATTAACTATCGGCATAATTGTGAGAGGAATGAAACCTCCTATTGATTTGTTTGTTGTGACGTAGCCAGGATTCTCACTGTTATAAGTAATCTATGGTCGTAGTGTGAAACAGCAAAGTTAACACTTGTCTTTTTGATCGATTTGCAGCAAGTTTTTTGTAAAATTATGACCACCATACACATGTCCATTGAATTTGAGTGTTTCACTAATATTTCAACTTAAGAATATAATTATCAATTTAAACAACCATAATTCTGTGCATAATTCATAATATCAGGTGCCTTAAAGCTAACAATTACATCCTTATTTTGAGCTAATCCAAAATAACTCGAATAAATGAAGACAAATAACTAGTAATGCAACATCAAAAAATTGTTTATCCCACATAAATATTTCTTACATATATACGAACGAAAAAATACAACTTTTATTCCCTTAAGAAACTAAACATAAATTTATTACCGTTATAAAAATCATTGTGTATAATAATGAGGAAGTTTTCCAAAAACCATATACACAAAGTAGAAAAGTTATTTTTCATTGTGTTACTATATAACCACATATACGTAACTGTTACATTTTCTCCATGTGTGTTGTTTAAATGAAGATAAATTGGTGATCCCATTAAAACGGTCACTGGTATAAGTATCCATACTTATATATATGAGTAGCATACTTGAAGTTGTATATATATATACGGCGACCGCAAGGCTCATACATAAAACGCAAAGTGATTTGTATTCTAATTATATTTATGTGTGTTTTATAACCAAACTTGGTTTATTCCCGGTAGATGTACCAAATTTGGTTCGGCGTTGTCAATATAATATTATTAGTGTTGTATAAGAAAAATATCTTAGAGATATATATCGTATACCAATAATTGTCTTCATGTCCTTATTTATATTATTAAATTATTCATATTTTTTTTTATCTCTCTCGAGTTCTGAAATTATATTGTTAGTTCGGTTGAATAAATATTTATGCTAAACTTTAACCTTTGGAGATGGAGAAAAGAATACAAGCACACAAACATCGAGATAAGAAAACATATATAGAGACGAGCATAATAATAAAAAAAAAAAATAAAAGCCAAAATTTATTTAAACGAGTTGGGTTGACACTTTGGAATTAAGTTATTTTCCACATCAGCTCATTTGACTATATACAAATATGTAGATAAAGATATATAGTATTTGCATTACTCATCTGGTTGTTTATATAGTATGTGTGATTCATCTGAATGATTATGATAAATTATTATTGATTGATTTAAGATTTTATTTATTTTATATTTCCTTATGGGAATAAAGGTCTTCTAGAGATGACACCAAAATAGATGTATAAATTATAAATGAGTAGATAACAGACTATATACGGGTTTTAATCCAAATATACTAAATCGGGAAAGGTAATTATCGTATCCAAGCGTAAGGAATTTCTTTTTACTGCTGCGATAATTGAGAGAGTCTTTATTCATAAATATATGTTTAACGTAGGAATAGGTATATTCGGTTTGAATCCATGTAATATTTCAAATGGCATCAGATTAGACGAAAAGTCAGATTGTTAGATAACATGGCAAACCGTTCCAATTGTCAGCATAATAAAAAGCATAGCGTAAAAATCGTATCGTAAATATTCGACAAGAGTACGACCTCCTCAGATATAGTTTTTTGATTTTTAGTAACTTACAAATATTATGGAACAGTTCACTTACAAAATGTATTTACAAAAGAGCCTTGATCAGAAAGACTGTACGAAGGTGCAACAAATTTTCAACTAACGCTTTTTCACTTGTTTCAGATACATAATTCTCGAATGGATAACATGTTGATAATTCATCCTGCAAAAATGAGTGATATTGATAAGAATCAAGTGTTTAAATGGTTTACAATGTCCAAAATTAGTTTTTCAAGAGGTCGTTTTGAAGTTGCTATGTTATCACCATAGGGAGTTTATTTTTTTCTGACAGAATTCACATCTTTCAGAAATTTTTTAAATTCTAGATAACATTTTTGGAAAATAATAATAATTTTTAATTTTTTTAAAAATGCATTCTACGTGAAGTGTTTCCTTTATTTTAAGGTTGTCGACGTTATTGTCGAGATAAGTAAACAAATTTTCAGGATTTACGGTTATAATGATAAATTTTACGTAATACATAAATTTGGATGGACCTTCTCGACAAAGACCATAACCCAGAGAGAGTTATCCCTAAGATTTTCCTAAAAAAATTTATAAAGATTTCAGAAAGGAACTCCCATTACTATTTAGAACATTTTTACAAGTAGCCGAGCAAGTTTCACTGAAAAGTCCGGTTAAGCATGAATTTCATACGGGTACCTTGAGCAGTATACTTTTCAATTATAATATAAAAATATGATCAGCATTGTACAACCCCATGAAATCGACATTTCAGTAAGTTATTTCTAGACGCAACGTAGATATCGTAGGCAACGTAGACAATTAGTAGAAAACGTCAGATTTCTTTTTAGATCTAAGTTAATTCAGTTGGAACAGTTTTAGAATGATTTTCAATGCATTTTAATCTCTCTTCAATTTAGGTTAGATTATAAAAGTTGTAAATTAAAATATTTTCATAATCTTGTTTTATGAAATTTATAATTATAAAAATCTGAATGTATACAAAATTAGTTTTGTCTGTTCATCTGCTATTTTTTTTTTTTTTTTTATTTCACAACTATAGGGGAGATACAATTAAAACTGAGACGATCAAATTATATCGTAGGTGATTGTTGTTGCCTTAACTGTCGGCGTTGACAATAAATGTGAAAAAGCCCAGTACGAAGTCTAAGTAATGCATTCCGTCTCGACAACTGACCGCTAAAAAAAATCCACTACTAAATTCAAATTCTGTCATTAGCAATCAAAGTATACGATGTAAGCGTTTTGTGCGACCGTACGTTTGCTCACAGTGCTTCTCTCCTACTTTGGCTAGGCCAGACATTTTTAAATGTAAGTAACATCGGTTCTAACTAAAACCTCTCATTCAAGCATATACATAAATCTTGAGGAGTTCCTTAAATAGATTTTAGATTAGAAATAATTTAATAACTAATCAAACAACATAATTACTTATTTAACCAACTAATTTTGCAAGAAAATTCAGCAGATCTAGAATAAAGCTTGATGCTAGCAATACTTCTGAACTTTTCAGTTTGCTTTGAAATATTAAAATATATTAGGAAAGCAATGAGCATCTCACAAGCAACGCCGTTAAGTTCTTTGTCAAGAGCTAGATGCACAAGACTACATACTCAATAACGGTTGCCCAGAATACCGAGCACATGAAAAGAGATACCGAGAAAAACTTGAATATGAAAAACATTGCTCGAAATCGAAGTTGGGGATTAAAATGCCCGCTTTTCAAAATTAAAAAGAAGCTGTAGTTGAATTACGCTGATAAACGGGATCTACCTGCACTGGAGCACCAACTCGGCACTATATCTCAATAGCACATGACAGTGGACGGGTTTTATGCAACTGTTAATCATCAATTCTCCTTGATCATCAATAAAATCAAAATTGAGGACTATTCACAGGAAACCATCAACGTTTTGGTTAAAACTGCTGGGCGTATTCATCCGCGGATTGAAGGGTGACCTATCAAAGATGCTGATCGTTCAAAAACCAACCACATTACCTGTAGCAAACGCAACCTTTTTGGAAATTTAGAACCTGCATTTTAGGCCCACGGCCGCATACACAAACAGAATGCGAATAACATAATAACGGCTTCGATCAATCAGATCACATGGAGACAACCAGTTCCTCTTAAAAATGTTACCGTACTACCACCTCAACGGAGAAACATGGTATACAACATTCAACATTGGAACAGCAACACCGCATTTGTCAATCAAAACACGGGCTATTTACCGCCAACAAGACCGAATTATTCCAAACTGCCAACACCAATGAATCCGTTCATTCAAATACGGCAAGTAAACTATATATCAACCGACCTCATGATACTCTCGCAGTAAAACGCAAACATTCTCATCTGCATGAACTACGGAAACAACAAAGAATATACCACCTATGGAAACACAAATTGAGGAAGACTATTATAACCAATTAGAATACCGTCTTAAAAACGGAAATATACTTAAATTCCTCATCGACACCGGACACAATACGAGTTTTATAAAAATCGAATTACCAACTAAAGCCAACCGAAAATCAATTTCAAATCAGATCAGCGGGAGAGGACATCAACATTTGTCAAAAAATTAGTGGACCATTATACAAAAGCATTGGCATCGAAAATACCATCGATTTCTTCGTTCTGCCAGTGTTGAAATCATTTGATGGCATTATAGGGGACGATACATTAAATGAACTTGGGGCACTTATTGATCGAAAACATAACTAACTGATCATCACACCCAACATACACATAGAAACCATCATGACAGGTCAATAGATGATTATCTTTCCCCTGACATTAAGAAGAAATTGCGTACAGCCATCTTAAAATGTACAACACTGTTCGGGTCTGTCAATAACTTCTAAGCCATTGAAAAGGTAGTTCGCGTTGAAATAAAAACCACTACAAAAGAACCAATATACACTAAATCATGTCTCTATCCATACGGTATGAGGCAGGAAGGGGACCACCAAATTGCTCAACTTCAACCACCCTCTAAAAGTAAATACAGCGCCCCGATTTTGGTTGTAGAGAAAAAAATGGACTCGCAAAAAAAAAATATTGAATGATAATAGACTTTAAGAGGTTAAATTCAGTGGCAATATCGGATTCCTATCCGATCCCAGACATCACCAATACATTATCAAACTTCGGAGACTCCAAGTTTTTATCTACCATCAACCTAACTTCAGGATTTCAAATGAAGGAGACTGACATCCCGAAAGCTTCTTTTTCCATTATGAATGAGAAATTCGTCTTAAAGAATGCACCCGCAATGATGGATGATCGATAATCGGCGAATTATGTTACGTTTATATAGACGACGTCATCGTCTTTGGAGGGAGAGATGACACTCTTAAGATAATGCCGGTCGAACTCCTAAGATAATGCATTTTAAGGACTTTGTAAACGTACAGATGACGCAGAGGTACTGTCTTAAAATTTATAAAAATGGGACACGATGGTGAAGTCCTAGATAAATAATTTATGGATCTCAAAACAGCTTTCTGGATTATAATTAAAGGTTTGATGTTAGTCAAAAAAATTCCACCCTAACATATTAAGCCATATTTGAAAGTGGGAATCAAACAATGCAAAATAAAGACATTTCAAAAAGTCTCGGCTACATATTTTACGCAAAAAATAAAAAGATCTTAATACCCGGCACAGCTTTTTCTTTAAAGAGCTTACACCCAGACCAGTTACAAACCAGAGAATGATTAACCAATGGTTGAGAAACTCGGATAGTGTAGCGAGCTTTCTTGGGATTGGATTTCTTTCTTTTAATAAAACAAATTTTATCACTTTAACTTATTTTTTAGATTTTAATATTTATTATTAAATTTTAATTTATAATTTTTAATTTTAATTTTAATTTCAATTAGGTATATGCGACTAGCTTGATGTCCAAATTTATTCTGTCCTCTTTTGTTTTTTATAATTACGGTAGTCGCAATATCAACATAAAAAATTATATAATTAGTTCATTAATGTAGGGCATGAACTCAGTGACGATTTATGAGTTGGGTTGAGTTATGATACATAATTTAATGTAGAGGTTGAGTTATACTACACTCCCCCTATTAATTTGAAAATTGATAGTATACAATATCAATTTTCAAAACAACTTACATATTATTTTTTTTTCTAATTACTATACATAATATAAAAATAGTACATAATATATATTTTGTTTTATTTATTTTTTTTTTTTAATTCAATTGATTCTAATAAACATTATAATAAAAATAGTATTTCAATACTTGACTAATATTATACATAAGATTTACATAATTCTTTTTTTTTATAATTTACATGACACCCTGCTATAATAAGCAGAATTAAATTGAGTTCAAAATGTTTGCACTTTATTTTCTTAAGCGGATTTGTATTTATTAATTTCTTTATTTATTATATTTAATTTCAGTTTTGTTTTAATAAAAATGTTTAAGACGATTATTATGAATACACTTTGTATTTCGACCGATGATTATATTGGTATTCTGTGGGGATATTATTTTGTCTACCGTATAAGGTCCAGTCCATAAAGGACTAAATTTATTTACTCTTTTTTCATTTTTTTATAGGACTTGATCTCCAATATCAAATGAGCTGCTCCTGGAACTTCGATCGTAATATGATTTTGACTGGTGTTTATAATTAATTAAACTTCGTTTTGCTTTATTGAACGAGGATTGCATTCTTAATCTTAGGTCAGCTATATAATCTTCATAATTGTATACGGGATTCAGGTCGTGCATTAGTGATGATGGAATATTTGGCTTTCTCGCAAACAATAACTCGTATGGCATAAACCCTGTGTTTGTATGAGGCGTGACATTGTATGAAAAAGTGGCAAATGGAAGCCAATCATTCCAATTGGTTGGGTCATCCTGAGTAAAATTTCTTAAGTATTCTCCGATTGACTTATGTGTTCGCTCCAACGTTCCGTTCGTTTGTGGATGATATGCGGTTGAGTTGAACTTTTTGATATGGAATAATTTACATATGTTTACAAAAACTGCAGACATGAAATTAGACCCTTGATCGGATAAGATTGAATGAGGTGCGCCAAATATACAAATGAATTTCTCAGCAAATGCTTGGGCGACGGTGTCCGCTTCTTGATTTTCAATTGGTATAGCAAATAAAAACTTGGTTAGATCGTCCTGTAGTGTAAGAATATATTTATGTCCAGATTCACTAGGAATTAAAGGACCAACAATATCGATGAATAATTTTTCGAAAGCGACTGACGACGTTGTGGTAATTTGCAAAGGCATTTTATTGATTGGACCATGTTTATTGATTTGACAACTTGTACAATTCTTTATAAAACGTTCGATTATGGAAAACATACGTGGGAAGTAATAGTAAGTCTTGATGCGTTTATAGGTTCTTGTAATACCTTGATGACCTCCTTGTGGTGTTATATGAAATTCTTCTATGATACGATTGATTTGTGATGAGTCATTTAGTTCAATTATATTATTATTACATGGATGAGAAAGTAGGGATTGCCCAGGATGGGAATATTTATCGTCTAAATTATGATTAGGACTCGGATTCAATTGATCTTGTGATATCTGTGGTTGTGGTAATAAAGTAATGTCGTTGCTTGAGTTATTATCATCTTCCTCGGACTTCTTTGATTGAAGTTTTGCCTTAGATCTAGTGATAACATGTACTTCGTGCTTTGCGTCTGGAGAAATTATTGCACGACTTAGTGCATCAGCATTGGTATTGTATTTACCCGGCTTATGAATCACTTCGAAGTCGTATTCAGATAATTTGATTTTCCAGCGAACTATATGTGATAGGGGATCCTTCACATTCATCATCCAGATCAATGCCCTTTGATCAGTATAAAGCTTGAATTTACGCCCATAAAGATACGGTCGAAAATGTTGCACAGCCCAAACGGCAGCTAATAATTCTTGATGATGTGTTGAATAATTTTGCTCTCCTTTATTCAACATCCGGCTTGCATAGGCGATTGGTAGATCGATATTGCTGTTCATCTGGGACAGTACCGCTCCAATAGCTTTTTTGCTGGCATCAGTAGTTAAAAGAAATTCTCTTTCATAATCAGGAAATTGTAGAACTGGTGGTGTGATAATTGATTGTTTCAAACTGTGGAATGCTTCATCTGTAAACGGATTCCATTTATAATTAACGTCTTTCTTCAGCAACTCTGTCAAAGGCTTTGCAGTTTTAGCAAAGTTAGCGATAAATTTTCGATAGTACCCTACCAATCCAAGAAATGATTTTAAGGATTTTTGATCTTGTGGAACTGGGTAATCGACAATTGTTTGAATTTTTGCTGGATCCGGATGAATACCATCTTGGTTGATCACGTGTCCAAGGTAAACTATCTCTTTTTGGAGAAAAACACATTTCTTGGGATTTAATTTTAAATTGGCAACTCGAAATTTTGAGAACACATCTTTTAACTTTTGATTATGTTCCTCTAATGTTGCAGCATACACAACTACATGATCCAAATAAATCAAGCAATGAATTCCTTGTAATCCAGACATAATAGTGTTCATAAGCCTTTGGAATGTAGAAGGGGCATTCTTAAGACCAAATGGCATTCTTATAAATTGATAATGTCCGAGACTAGTACTGAATGCTGTTTTCTCTTTATCAGATGGTTTCATTAATACTTGATGATAGCCGTTTGCCAGATCGAGTGTGGTAAAATATTGACTACGTCCTAATTTCTCAAGAATTTCGGTTATGTTTGGTAACGGAAATACATCACTGATGGTGGCTTGATTTAATTTTCGATAATCAACGACAATTCGAAATTTTTTCGACCCATCTTTGGATTTCTTTGGGACTACAAGTAACGGAAAATTCCATGGAGATTGACTTGCTTCAATAATATTTTCTTCAAGCATTTTTTGTACTTGGTTTTCAACTTCTCGTTGCGCCGTTTCGGGTAAGCGATATGGTTTCTGAAATATTGGATTAGCGTTGGAATTTAATTTTATTTCATGTTGGACTAAATCCGTTGCACTTAATTCATCACCGTTCAAATAAAAAATTTCATGAAACTCTCGACATAGATTAACGATTGAATTCTTTTCCTCAACATTAAGCGAATGTAACTGTAATTCATCTTCAAGCTTCTTTAAACGATTATGCTCAGGATTTGCCCAACTATTTAATTGATAAATGTGAAATTCATCAATTGGATCAATATTTATTGTTAAATTTGAAAATGTAATTGGATTATCACTAACATTTACAACTTTTAGTGAAGCTAAACCATTTTCACATTTGATTATCGAACTTGCTGCATATAAAGATGGTAATATTTCACCTGATTGACATATATAGTCACCTTCTGATGATGGGATGTGAACTACGATGGTTTTCTCTGCACGTGGAGGAACAACTGTTTCAGGAATATTTGTATTTAATGTAAATGTTAATATCTGGTTATCAAGCGGTATTTCCAATGAATGGCTCGAAAAATCAATTTTACAACGGTTTGCGGTTAAGAAATCTTTTCCTAATATACCATGACATTGAATGGGAAAATTGGACTTCACAGCATGAAATGTTTGTGGTATTTCTAATTGACTACTTAGCTTTAATTTGGCTGTAAATGTTCCTAAAGTTTCCAAATGAATTGCAGATATTCCTTTGATATTACATTTGTTGTTTACATTACACGGTGTATCATCAGCAATACAATCAATTTTTATAATGCTAATATCAGCCCCCGTATCTACCAGGAATAATAATTGGTTGTGTTCAGCTACATCGACGTAAAATTCTATAAATTTACTAAAATGCAATACCTTGGAAATTAATACGTGTTGAACATCTTGGATATTACCGGCAAGGTCAATTGATTTTGGAATTTCGATAGGATTATCAGAATTTCTAGAAATAGGATAAAGGGAATGAATTTTTTTCAATTCATTAGGATACGATTTTATTGTTTTAATTCCTTGGCTCGAACAAGAGTATCCTGTGGTGTCTGTCCAAGCCGTGAATAGTTTTCCGACTTATTCTGGGTTTCATTTTGTTGAGACTCTGAACTATTATTTTTATTTCGATTTAGCCATCTTAAATCGGATTGTTGCTTTCGATAACAATTTGAAAGTGTATGACCCGATAATTTACAATATGCACATATCATTTTGATTCCTTGACTTGGAAAATTTCGATTATTATTACTTACACTTGTGGTTGTATTATATCGTGATTAAGAATAACAGTTTGCAGCCATGTGTCCTAACTTGTGACAATTATGACATTTAATAGTTTTATTATTATAATTACGCCTCTCTGAATTGGGTCTATTAAATTGGGTAGAGGATGGTACTTGCACCGAAAGCTCTTCTTCACACGCCTGTGCAATTGAAGCTTTTAAATTATCAAACCGACACGCTTTAACTACTAGTCGGATAGGATCACGTAATCCATCTTGAAAAGTTTTCAATGCTGTATTTTCATTTAATTTTACATACACTTTTGAATTAGCTATACCAACTGACTGCGAGCTAGCGTCATTTAATTCGGACAATAATTTATTAACTCTAGCTGCATATTGCCTGACATTTTCACAATTCGACTGTCTGATTTTAAATAATTCTGCTTGAATTTCTGGTACTGTTCTGGCAAAGCTATATTGAAGTTTAAGTTCCTGTTTTAATTCATCCCAGGTTTCAAATGTATTATGTTTCACAACATCATATGCTACACCACTTAATTTAGTTTTCACAACCGTTAAAAATTTCTCGTATTCCGTATTTTTTAAAGAATCGTACACTGCATCACAAGCGAAAATAAATTTATGTAATTTATCAGGTTCTCCGTCAAATTCAGGGATTAATTTTAATGTGGTTTCGTAGCTTAGATTCATTTTTATTATTTGTCTACGATTCTTGTCAAATTGTATACGGCGTTCTACTTTCCTTACACGTTTAAATAGCGTTCTTAAATCATAATAATCTTCAACATTACTTTCGTCGCTCATAGGTTATATTCATTATATTATTTATGTATGTATTAAAAACAGTATATTTGCTATATTAAGGTACCGCTTAAAAAAAGTAAAATGAAAAATTTTGACTCACCCGTTGCTTGCTGATTTCGCTCTTCCAGTTTGATTGAAATTTGGATTGATTGTGATGATTGTTGTATATTGTATTATTCAAATGCTGATTTTGAAATCGATGAAAAAAAAATGAGGATCCAATTGTACCCCAATTTATTTAAAATATTCTGAATTGCAATAGGTTTTAATTAGTTGTACTAGTATCCGTATGATTTTCCATCAAGGTCGCTGATGATCGGCTGATCTAACTGTTGATTACGGGTCATGTGCATTGATGATATAAGCATGCACTTTAAGCTAGCTGGTATGAATGATGATATCGACTTTAATTGGTATGCACTATCATTTGAATAGTACTAATATTATACATCTATGATTGTCGACATATTTGATAACTCATCAATGATCGTAAATAATTGTTTAAATAGCGTATTTATGATGAAAACTGGTAATTGTCTGTTTATTGCCACTGTAACAACACAAGATGCTCAAGGACGCATAAAATATGATTGATGTTGGCGTTTTATGTTTTAATTAGCATGATATTTTATGGATGGTTAAGAAAACCCACAACGCGAGTACGTTTACAAGATGGTATTGGATGATATTTTTACCACTACCATCCCACCGCTGTCACCAATTTTGTAGCGAGCTTTCTTGGGATTGGATTTCTTTCTTTTAATAAAACAAATTTTATCACTTTAACTTATTTTTTAGATTTTAATATTTATTATTAAATTTTAATTTATAATTTTTAATTTTAATTTTAATTTCAATTAGGTATATGCGACTAGCTTGATGTCCAAATTTATTCTGTCCTCTTTTGTTTTTTATAATTACGGTAGTCGCAATATCAACATAAAAAATTATATAATTAGTTCATTAATGTAGGGCATGAACTCAGTGACGATTTATGAGTTGGGTTGAGTTATGATACATAATTTAATGTAGAGGTTGAGTTATACTACATACCTCCAACACACTCTTCACTTTGTACACGATTTTGAAGATTTATGATCTAAAGAGAGAATGTGTAACACCTCTGACACCGACATATGATAGCCTAACCAATAATACCTCATGATTTACTGTATCAAAAGCTTTGGTGAAGTTAATGAAAACGGCAGAAACTTTGCAGTTGTTATGCAGGCCCTGCAGCAACGGGGTGTTAAGACAAATGGGTGATAAGACGGGTGTTAAAACAAAGGGGTGTTAAAAATCAGTTGTGCGGCCAGAAAATGGAGAACACAATGGCTTAACAAAAAAATATCAGCTCAGGTGCGGTCACGGCCTGTTTTATTAAAAATTATTCCATAAACTGCCCACTTCTTACGAATTTCGTAGTTTTTCGGACGTTTTTGCATATTTGGATATGAAATATCCAAGTTAAAAATCAGTTGTGCGCCCAGAAAATGGAAAACACAATGGCCTAACAAAAAAATATCAGCTCATGTTCAGTCACGGCCATTTTCATTAATAATTATTCCATAAACTGCCCACTTCTTACGAAATTCGTAGTTCTTCGGACTTTTTTGCATATTTGGGTATGAAATATCCAAGTTAAAAATCTGTTGTGCATCCAGAAAATGGAAAACACAATGGCCTAACAAAAAAATATCAACTCAGGTGCGGTCACGGCCATTTTCATTAAAAATTATTTCATAAACTGCCCACTTATTACGAAATTCGTAGTATTTCGGGCGTTTTTGCATATTTGGATATGAAATATCCAAGTTAAAAATCTGTTGTGCGGCCAGAAAATGGAGAACACAATGGTTTAACAAAAAACTATCAGTTCAGGTGCGGTCAAGGCCATTTTCATTAAAAATTATTCCATAAACTGCCCACTTCTTACGAAATTCGTAGTTTTTCGAACTTTTTGCATATTTGGATATGAAATATCCAAGTTAAAAATCTGTTGTGCGCCCAGAAAATGGAGAACACAATGGCCAATGGCAAAAATATCAGCTCAAGTGCGGTCACGCCTATTTTTATTAAAAATTATTCCTTAAACTGCCTACTTCTTACGAAATCCGTACTTTTGGGATGGTTTTTTATGCAATATTATGAAAAGTGATATGTTTTCGAAATTTTAATTTTTTTTTCATATTTATGTGTGCGTTTAATATACAAATTTTTTGGTGTATTTATTAATTTTACAGCGTTACTTAATTAGAACATAAAATAAAATATTTCCGCCGTAATGTATGCAATTTATTTGATATTAACACGGATACATTTACCATAAATTAAAAGTTTGGATACTTTTAGGACAAACTTCCACATCGTGAATTTTCTACAAAACCAAACTGCCTCTTGCCCAGGAAATGTAGTTGTTCAAGGTAATTCAACAATCTAAATTTGAAAATTTTCGCAAAGACCTTTGAAAATGTGTTATGTAATGTGATCGGACGATAATTATTACGGTCATTCCGTGAATTTTTCTTAAAGAGAGGTTTAACGATTCCAAGCGTCAAAGCATGAGGGGTGAAAGCATCTAGATATATAAATATTATTTTGTTTTATAATTGTAGGTTAGATTTTAATGACACAATGTGTTACATTATATATCCAGGTGCAGCTTGTGTAATCAATAAATAATTTCTTATTTGTTTCTTATAATTATATTACATAACTAGACATACCATATGTATATAAAAATCTAAAACTTTTCTCTCGAATAACTAACTTTTTATTTATTTAGTTTTTGAAAAAGTCAATATAAATATAAAATTTTTATTGCAATTAATATTTTTTAATTACAAAATAGAAATAAATACGTGAATATGTATATACGTAAATAGAAAATTTTATTTCAAGTTTATTTGTATATCCACAAAAAGTATAAATAAATGTGAATATAGAAAATTTTACGATATTTTGTTTAACTATTTTCAAATTTTTAACTTATTGAATACCGTATATACGAGTATAGAGTATATACGTGTAACGAATGTATATAAATATTAAAAATCAAATTATATTCTATTAGCAAAATTATTGAAATTAGTTTTTCAAATATTAAATTACCATATTTTATAAACGATACAGAGTTTGTTATAGGTATTATTGCTTTTGTATATAGGTATATACGTTATAAGAAAACAAAATTTAGTCACAACTACAAAAAATACTAGTTTTTAGTTTTTATTTTATGCAAGTAATTTAGAAATTATAACTAATTAATTTAGTTGTATATAGACATATATATGTCTTGAATTTTCGAACAAATATTTATTGAAAATAGGTTGTGAGTATAGTTTTGAAATTTAACCTGCACAACAGTCGACCTATGACAGACAAACAATTTCAAATATTTAATTTAGATGTATACATATTTAGATATATACAAAGTTTAACTATATATATTTATTTGAAAGTACACACCCCATACGAAAGCTCAAAACATTCTATAAAATAAAATGGTCTTAAATAGAAGTTGAATAATTATTTTGTACTATGTAGATATATATGAACTCGTCTTTATAATTATATATTCCGAAATGAAAAACCACATTCAATTAATTCTGTCGTGGAAAAAAATAACGTAAAACCAGAGAACCGTAAATTTAACTTCTTCCCTATTACTGTGGTATTAACTATATGTGCATAGTGTATGTATATATACGAGAATGTCCCGAGACACAGATAAATTTTATTTAAACAGTTTTTGTATTTTTACTTGTTTTTTCTTTTTTTTTTTTGAAATTACAAAAACCCTTAAATTTTACTAGAACTTTAAAAAATGTTCCACTTTATACAATACGTGTGGGTGTATATATAAGTTTAATAATAAGCGGTGTTTAAAGGCCATTACTGGCCCCATACTGTGTGAACAATCTGGCTCCAACGGTTTCGATCCTGGACTTGGGCTTCATACTGTCTTAGAAAATCTGAAGAAGCCAAGTCGTCTTCTTCACCGCGGAGCCATCGTCGCCTGCAACGACCTCTACCATATGTTGGGATTTTATTTCAGGTACATTCATCTATTCGTTGCGAGAGTGGTAACACGTATATTTTGACAGCGCTATAATTTGGAAATATATACCTACAAATATCATGGATTATTAATCCATCAAATTTTAATATTAGCCAATAACCAACGCTAATATATTGTATAAGTTTTGTATTTACGATATATGGTCTTAACAGGTTCAATACATCAAAATCAAAAATTGTGTGATATGTTCTTCAAACATCACTGATGCTAAACATTCAGGGGTTCAGTATGTTGAGTGGTTAGGAGCTATCCATGTTAAATGTGGAAAAATCAGTGATGACCTTTTCCAAGCCATTAAATCCGAATCTGCAACATGGAAATGTACAAAGTGCAGAAATCGTGGAAAGAAGTCTATTATCATCTGTGTGGATGGTGAAGCTATCAATCCCACTCCGGACTTTACTCTATCTGATATGCTGATTATCTTAAAAGATTTGAAAGCTAGACTAATTGATATGGAAAAGTCACAACAGTACATGTCGGACGCAATAAATGATATGAATTTTAATATTAAAGCATTGATGGAGGAGAACAAAATGCTAAAATCCAAAATATCTGAAGTTGTGTCGTAAAATAGTGTATTGGAATCTTGCGCCAATAAGCTGGTTTTATTGTGATGAATCTGAGCAATGCAAAAGGGTGAATGATGTACTCCTATCCGGAGTCCCGAGCACTTGAAAGTAAAAATGTGGTGTTGAAAGCATAATATTATGCTCTACAATCACTGATGACAAGCGACCTTGGTCTAGCGATATCCTCCGAATCTGGACCATCAACTGCAGCTATATGTGGTTCAAAACAAGAAGATTATTCTAATGCATAATTTCACTAAACTACACGCCAAATTATATGGAGGTGCAAAACATCTTAAAACAACACTTGGTTTTCGATATTTATGGGTTAAGGACAACAGAATTTTGCTTAGAAAATTAGATGATGCGAATGTGTACTGTATTATCTAATACAAGGTTAACGTCTTCATTAGATTTAATGATGATTGCGGCAGCATGGATTGTGACAATATAATTGCACTGGGGCGATTGGCCATACCAGGAATTTCGGATCATGATTTGATTTTTATTTGCTATAGGTACCGACATCCTCGCTCTAAAATGAAATATCAGTATGTTAGAGATTTTAGCAAATTAAACGAGGCTGCATTTCTAACTAACAGGTTGTTGCTGGACTGGTTTAATATCTACATGTGTTCTGCGACATCAACAGTAAAATTAATTACTTTAATATCAATTTTTTTAAGCTATTTAATGACCATGTTCCAATTAAGCGCAAGTTATGTAGAAATAAGTCAACACAGTGGTTCAATCATTTTATTTTGGAGTCCTTTAAAAAACGAGATCAAACTTTATTATAGTCTGGCGCAAGAGTAAACATCCTGCAGATTCGTCGACCTTCACTAAATTACGGAATAGAACTAACTACTTGCCTAATACGGGATGCTAAATGAAAGTACTACTTTGATAAGCTGAACAATGGGCATAAAAATGGTAACATTTGGAATTTTATTAAGAGTTTGGGAATGATGCCTATACAAATGATTGTGTTGTAAATTTTTCTGCTGTAGAGCTTAAGAAACAGTTTTCCATGGTAGCTGCATGACTCAATTAAATGTTGATTTATGTAATGAATTTAATTTTACTGCATTTAGTGAAAGTGAGATTGCATTGGCGAACAACCAAATTAAATCAAATGCTATACTAATCATTACAACATGTGCCTAAATTGTTGAAAATGTTATTGCCAGTAGTTTTACCCTACAGTCTTACTTTTCTGTTTTGGTATTGCTGACGTCATACTTAGCAGACAGACAATGTGTAGTTAAATATCGGGAGGTTTTATCGTCCCCAATGTTGATTTCATCAGATGAACCGCAGGGTTCAGTTTTGAGTCGTTTGTTATTGTTATTGTTATTTTCATTATACATCAATGACTTGCCATTGCGCATTCAATACTCAAGATACCATGTTTATGCTGATGATTAACAAATATATTTAGCTGGTCCTTTGGATAGCATGCATGATATTTGTAGTAATTTGAAACAAGATTTGGCGTCAATTTATAATTGGACCGAGTCTAATGGCTTAATTTTTAATGCAGTGAAGTCCTAATTATTACCAATATATAAAAAGAAGCCTAATGTTCAATTACCTCCTATATTAATTAACAGTGTAAACTCAACGGTGTCTGATACTGTTCGGAATCTTGGAGTAATGTTCAATAACACCTTAATGTGGAGTGCACATATTAATCTGATCTGTAAAAAAGTTAACTTTGTGTTGTATTCACTTAGGAAACTGAGTTGAATTTTCCCTGTTACAATCAGGTTATAGTTGATGAAGAGTCTGATAATATGCCCTTATTTACCTATGGGGAGATATTTTTGTATAATGCCGATTATCAGTCAAAATATCGTTTCAATAACGTTATGTGCCATCGTTTGATGTGTACCAATAACGACATATCATTTAATTAGAGTTCTATGTTTTATATTTAAGCTATTGCATATTTAGGGATTAACTTACAATATATTTCAGTGAAATGCGTTAGGTAGTTTGTCAGTCGGGACTTCACCATTTATACCGTCGACCACAAACCTCTGACAAGAGCAATTTCAATCGAAAACTGAACGAAATCCACGACGAGTGCGTAATCTGTTCGCATCTCAATTTATCACGGATATATAAAACAAAAACAATGTAGTCGCGGATATATTACCTTGCACATCAGATAAAAAACTGCCTCAGTCGAGACTCACTTCGACTATAACACAATTATCCAGTCACAGAAAGCAGACCTTGAACTTCAGAATTGACTTTTTGGGTCAGTATGTCTTACTAGTTCAACAATGAAACTAGAACTTTTTAGGTTACCTGGATGTGAAATCTACTGCGAAACATCAACAGGAAACAATTGCACCAAACTTACATTTTACCAAACTTACTTTGCTATAACGTACATTTTATAATATTAATAATAATAACAGTGTTAAAGGCCATTACTGGCCCCTTACTGAATCAACAATCTGGCTCCAACGGTTTCGATCCTGAGCTTGGTCTTCATACTGTCTTAGACAATCTGAAGAGGCCAAGTCGTTCTCTACATCGTGGAGCCATCGTCGCCTGCAACGACCTCTGCGCCTACCATATGGTGGCTCTCCTTTCAGAGATCGCTGCACAATTCGTTCCGGATCAGCACGCAGAACGTGACCGAGCCAGCGTACTCGCTGAGATCTAACTTCATGTACAATATCGGGGATCTTCATCAGATCTCTGATCTCGAAATTGTACAGAGCTCGGTATGTACCATCTATTTCGCGTTTAGGGCCGTAAATCACACGCATGATTCTTCTCTCAAATGTAAGAAGCCATCTTTCGTACTCATCCGTCAGCGCCCAACTTTCACATCCAAACATAACAACGGGCCTGATCAACGCTTTGTAAAGCTTCAGCCTCACGGCACTTGATAAGTGTTTAGATTTTAGCAGTGGCCTTAGAGGATACAAAGAACGACTGCCAGCTGCCAGCCGCACTTTAATATCCTCACCCACACTGTTATCGTGAGTGATAAGAGAGCCCAAATATTTGAACCTCCTCACTCCCTCAAACGTGTGGTGGCCACTGCTAAAATCTGGTGTGCCATTGTCTCTAAAACCAGAGATCAGGTATTTCGTTTTGGACTCATTGATCTGGAGTCCAACAGAAGCTGAAAACTCTACAAGCGGATCAAGTATTTCTTTCACTCCGTTGCTATTCAGTCCAATCACGCATATGTCATCTGCATATGCAAGCACTTGATTGGACTGGCGATATAAGATGTTGCGCTGAGGTGTTTCAGTTTTACGAAAGATGTACTCCAACATGAGATTAAAGAGTATCGGGGACAGAGCATCTCCCTGCCGAACACCCGAGTTAACTGCAAAAATTGTCGATAGCCTGTTCTCAACTTTAACACAGCATTGAGACTGCGTCACTGTCATCCTACACAGTCGTACCAGTTTTGTTGGCATTCCTAGGTATTCCAGGGCAGACCACAAACTCTCTCGATTGATTGAGTCGTAGGCCTGCCGGAAATCCAGGAAAACCTGATGTACGGAGATGGATGTCTCATAATATTTAGATAGAATCATCCGCAGCGAAAAGACCTGATCAGTGACTGATCGATTCGGACGAAATCCTCCCTGATAGTCACCAACCAAGCCCTCCGCCAGAGGAGTGATTCTATCCAATAAAATGTATGACAGTAACTTGTATGCTGTGCAAAGGAGAGCTATACCGCGATAATTCTCACACTTCAAGCGGTCTCCCTTCTTGAAGTTGGGGCATATCGCGGCCACTTTCCATTCATCAGGCATAACTTCGGTTCGCCATACTAATCGAATAAGGTCGAAAAGACAGTTCCACAAAGTATCCCCTCCGAATATCAAGAGCTCCGAATTAATGCAGTCCACTCCAGGTGAGCGGTTTCGTTTCATTCTCTGCATGGCCTTAGTGAATTCCTCATGGGATGGCTCCTCAGTGCAAATCTCCGCAGACTGTTTTAGAGGTGGCTCAACAACAGTCTGTGACGCATGATGAACATCAAGCAGCTCAGTAAAGTGTCCACTCCATGCGTCAAGTACTGCGTCGATGTTGACACAGAGGTTTCCATCCCGGTCCCGAATGGCGGTTGACGAAGGCCTGAAAGTATGGTGCAATCCAGTAATTCTTTTAAAGAAATTACGTGAACTACGCTCATTGCTGAGTTGTTGTACTTTCAGAACCTCGGCCTTCCACCATTCTCGCTTCTTCCGTCTACAAATCCGCTTAGCTGCCCTTCTTGCAAGAGCTGCCTTGTTTTTCCTTGCGATTGTGAGACGTTGTTGCACTTCATTATGGGCTATATTTTGTTGCTCAACTGCAAGACGACACTCGTCATCAAACCAATCATTCTTGGGTCTGACTTTCACTATACCTAAAGTCTGTTGAGCAGCACTGACAACCGAAGTTTTCAGTACCTCCCAGACAGAGTTTACGCAGTCAGACTGGTAATTAGCTCCCTCAATGTTGTCGCTGACAAGATCCTGATATCGTTTCTTTTGATCTTCATTTATCAGACCTTCACAGTCGAAACGTTCCATCCGTTTCGCTGTGTTCCCCGACCTGTACGAAAACTTCCACCGTAGCTTTGCAGCGACCAAATAATGATCGCTGCCTACGTATTTGGTTGCTGACCGATAAGTTCTCACATCCTGCACAACCCGAGCTCGCCCTTTTGAAATTAACACGTGGTCAATTTGGCTCCGGGATGTTTTGCGAGGATGTGTCCATGTCTCTAGGTGTATCTGTTTGTGAGGGAAGAATGTGCTTGCTACTCTAAGATCATGAGCAATTGCAAAGTACATCATTCTCTCACCATTATCGGTCGCAGTTTCATGTTGGGAGTACGGACCTATGTTTTCACACAAGTCGGCCTGATTTCTGCCAGCTCTAGCATTAAAGTCCCCAATTACCATTCTAACATCGTGTTCGGGTATAGATCCCATCAGATCGTCCAAGTCATTGTAAAATGAGTCTTTATCTTGGGGCTGGCTGACTTCTGTGGGCGCATGTACACAAATTATCGACAGGTTGGCTAACTTCATGCGCAGGCGAAGCATACACAATCGGTTATTGACTGCTTGAAAATCCAAAACAGCCTTCTTTACCTGCGGCCCAAGAAGAAATCCAGCTCCAAGATTTCCGAGGTCATCTCCACTGTAGAACAACGTATAGCCCTGGGACACATGGTCTCCACTTTGAGGCCAGCGAGTTTCTTGAAGAGCAACGAGTTCCAGCCGATACTCTTTCATGCACGTGATTAGACCCTCCAACGCTCCTGGTTTTCTAAGTGATTGCACGTTCCACGTGCCGATCCTTAATCTCGTATCCGGGTACTTGAGCGGGGGTCCGGTGTTGTTTTGGCGGTATCCATTTTTCTTTTTGTTGATTTTATAAACAGTTGATATTTTTGACGGATGCGGGTCGTCAGCCCAGCGATCCAACCGTTTAGTCGCCTCCTACGACAAGCAAAGGATACTGTTGTTGTATTCTTAGGAAACATGTTCGTGCAATTTAGATTTACGAGACATGTGAGTGCCCCCCGACCACAGGGGCCAATTTTATAATATTACTCTGCATAATATTTCGTCCCAAGTATCCGTGCCACTCGTAAATTAATTACATCTCGATACTTTTGGCCTAAAATAAATCAAGACGTAACCCGTTGGGCAAAATTTTGTTTATCTTGCCAAAAATATATAATACAGATATACACACAATCACCACATGAGCAATTCGATATTCCACATGGTCGTTTCGAACATGTCCATTTGGATATTATAGGAGCTCTCCCTCCATCTAATGGATATATATACCTGATGGCCCGAAGCGTACTGCATTAGAGACATCTCTGCAGCAACTATAGCCACCACATTTATAGAACAGTTCATATCTAAATGTGGTATACCGGTCAACATCACGATCGATCAACGAAGCCAATTCAAGTCAAAAGTATTCACAAAGTTAACGAAACTCTTGGGCTCACATCGAAATCGGACTACTTCCTACCACCCGCAGTTTAATTTCATGGTTGAACGTATTCACCGACAGCTCAAAACAAGTTTTAATTCCCTAGGTAATACAATTCATTGAAGTCCGGAAACCCCCATAGTTTTACTTGGAATCCGAGCAACATTGAAAGAAGATCTGAAGTGCTCACCAGCTGAACTGGTTAATGGGCAAACCATCAAGCTACCCGGTGAGGTCTTCATCGAACATTCTCTTTCATCACAACCATCTAGCAACACAGTTAACAACCCACTGTGCACAACAATGCAGAACCGAATACCTACCATTTTTTCTAATAATTTCGGGTCTTTTTCTGCAAAATAGGCTAAAATAAGGAACAACTTGATAAAATCGAGGTAATATACCAGCAAAAGACAATTAAAAAAAAGTGAAATTGTTGTTCCAAAATCACTGGACAATTCTGATTTTGTTTTCGTGAGAGAAGATAAGGTACGCACTAGATGGACTCCACCATACGAAGGTCCATACAAAGCCGTAAGGCCCCTTCGCTAATACTTTATTATATAGATCAAAAATAAGAGCCACAACATTACAATCGATCGATTGAAACCCGCATACGGAATACTCTGTTCAACTGATCAAATATCAGTTCCAAGAATACATAAAGCCGTCAGTATTGCGAATTAATAGGTTCTCACCGTCTTACATTCCACCTTCTTACTCACAACCTTTTCACTGGAGTATTGATGTAACTCGAAGGTTGAATCATAAAATTCTCATCTCCTACAAGTTCAGCCGCGTCTCGTAGGTCGTAACTGTGCATATCACAGATCACCAATATAAATATATAATATATATATATATATATATATATATATATATATATATATATATATATATATATATATATATATATATAATATATATATATATATATATATATATATATATATATATATATATATATATATATATATATATATATATATATATATATATATATTTATATATATATATATATATATATATATATATATATATATATTATCATACCATTCGTCATATATGGACTGGCGATATAAGATGTTGCGCTGAGGTGTTTCAGTTTTACGAATGATGTACTCCAACATCAGACACCTTAATCTATCGGGACCGTCCATCTGCCTGCCGAACACTCGAGTTAACTGCAAAAATTTTCGATAGCCTGCACTCAACTTTAGCACAGCATTGAGACTGTGTCTCAATATGTCATTCTACACAATTGTACCAATTCTGTTGCTATCCTGGAAATCAATGGCCAAAAGTCACCATGGGGTTTAAAAATTTAATATTTTTGCGTTTATATATTTTTTAAATTTTTTTTTTCAGATTATAAAATATACAAAATGGAAAATTGTTTAGAGAATTGTCCATAACATTTTTCAAAATTTGTGACTGTACCGTTCAAATTTCTGCAAAAATGTTAATTTGAGTTCAAGGATTGTCTCGGGCTTGTTCAAATATACTCCTTCTTTGAAATAAACAAAAAAAAAATAGTCGGGTGCTGACAAATCTAGCAAATAGTCTGTTTTCAAGAGCAGGACGTAAAAAATGTTCTATCATAAACCGATACCGCCATCCATTTACCGTTACAACACCTCCATCTTCATTTTCTAAGAAATAAGGCCCAATGATATTTTGAGATTTAATGTCACACAATACGTTGATGAAAGGCTCTTGAATTTTCAGAACCCCAGAACATACAGTTGTGCTTATTAAAAAAGCGATTCAAATGAAAATGAGCTTCATCACTCATAATCAGATTTTCATTAAATTTGATTTCATTTCTGGCCAACTGTTGAAATTTAAAAGCAAAATTTTGCCGATGATATGCGGGTTTTAATTCTTGCACCAATTGCACCTTATATGGGAATAACAGTAAATCGTTATTTAAAATACGTATACGTAGTGACATACCGAGGCATTCCTAGCTGACCAGAACGTCTTTTGGTAGGTGTTTCTAGTATTTCGTTAACACTTAGCTTACCATTTCATGAGAATATAGCCCGCATACCACCATAAACGACAAAATGGTTAGAGTATAAAATTTGTACTCTGGAAAATAGACGCTTATTTTTAGACTCAGCTTTCATCGGTAACATCCTGCTTGGCCATATTGATTCACCTTACATATTGAAAAATACATCTATCCATGTTTCAATCAAATCGCTGCGAAACCATCGATTTTTGGAGATAGTACGCCACTCAACTAGCTATGATGAAAATTGTCCAATCAACAAACTGGCAAAATCATTCAACATCGCTGAAGAAAACTTTGACTTTCACCTCACAAAGGACTGCTTCAAAAGGAACTTGAAGAACTATTTTTTAAATTTTAAAACTTAGTTTCAGTTTTATCTATATTTTTTTTGACAACTTCTAATTTGAAGTTTTGTTTTTCAATAAAAAATCGTTTCAGTATTTTTGCGTGATGGTTTCTCGTCAGAGAAAATTGAAAATTTTAACAGAAGCTGAATTCTACCAATTTAAAAAGTGAAATTAAATTAAAAAAGTTTCGCTTAAGGACTTTAAAACTCATGGTTCCGCAACCAAAGCCAATGCCTGTCTACTTAACCTTAGATGTTCAGTCTCATTACTGTTATACCAATCTTTTATACTTGCCATTTTCATAGAGAAACCTGTAAATTTTAACAGATGCTATGTTGAACCAATTTGGAGGAAGAAATAAAATTAAAATGCCACAAATTTAATTTCCTTCAAGTAACTAGCACAACCGACTAGACGACGCTATGTTACAAGGTCCAGAGTATGTCTGTACCAAGTTTAAACTAAATCGAAAAAGGTTAGTTTTTTCTGAAATTTTTCAGTGTACCTACACCTCTTTGAGTTTTTCAAAAAAAAAATCGTTTCAGTATTTTTGCGTGATGGTTTGGACGGGTTGGTCAGAGAAAATTGAAAATTTTTACAGAAGCTGAGTTCTACCAATTTGAAAGAGAAATTAAATTAAAAAAGTTTCGCTTAAGGACTTTAACACTCAACGTAGGTGAAATTTGTCCTAAATCTGTCCTAAAAAACAATAAAAACAATTTCAGCTTATATGCGCTAGTGTTCAAAGCAGCATGTCTCGATATAACGAATTTTATCACTAAACATATAAAATTTAATTCGATGAATACATTATTTTCCGAATTTTCTTGGGGAAACCCTAGAAAGCTAACACCATAATGACATATATTCCAAGATGTCATTAGGTCTAAGCTATCTGAAAAATATTTCAATTTTGGAAAAAGTAATGGATTAGAATGTTTAGGACAACCATATCTGGTATGACCTCATTTATCCCCTATACTTTTTCCAAAACTTCCAAGGATTTTCCCAAGAAAATTCGGAAAAATCATATAACCGACATACATTAGGTCATACCAAACATGGTTGTCCTAAACCCCATAATCTCCAACTTTTTCCAAAATTGAAATTAGCTATTCGAGAAATACTTAACTTTTAATTTTTAAAACTGTAAAATTTAAATTTTTTAATCTTGTATGTAACAATCAAAATTGAGTTGATTGTTTGTTTTGCATATGAATTCATACTTGTAATGACTAAATCGATTTCTTTCATATAAATAAAATAAACCTAACCAAAACTAAACTCAACATAAAAAAAGGAAATAAATAAAAATATATAAATTCGTTTCAGTTACAGTGGGCCAAAAATAATTGGTCGTCATAATTAAAATTAACAAACATATAATAAAAACGCAATTCAGTCGATCGATTTCTTTTTCTTAGTATATCTATTCCTCTCTAAATAATTTCCACGAATTTTATATCTTTATGGTACCTATCTACATAGTTAAAAGTAAAATACAAGTTTTTTCAATTAGCGTTGTCGTTTTTTCGTGGAAAAATGTCTATTTTCGGTTTTAAGGGGGAGAAACCGCAATTTTAAATTTTAAATTTTTAGAAATATATTTTTTGGTTGTAGTTGGAAAAAATATGACACGAAGATAGATAAGTGATGTAGACATGTATACAACTTTGATAATTGTAAAAATAAATCAAACATTTATTATATTTAAAAGCTTTGTGATGTGATTTTTCATAAAGTTGAAAATTATGTTATTATTTTATTTTTTATATAAATAGTCAATTTTAATAATGGATGAACTTAAAAATTAATGTCATATACAATATATTTACATATAAACTAGCTTAAGTATGATTAATGTTCATACTTAGATCATCTCATTTATACTCAAGTCGTATATATTTACGCGATGATGAATTGTTTTGTTATGCTGTTATGATATAAAAATACATATAGAGTAGATAGAATGTGACAGTAGTTTGCTAAAAAAAATAAGCAAAATGTAAGCTGCTTGGGTCTTTCTCGTGCCAATAATCTCATACACACGCCACAAATACATCTTTAATATTAAATTAATGCTAATCCTTTTCTTAATCAACTTCAATTATAAATTCATTATTCAAAAAGAAAAAAAAATGTTGCGTGCCTTATATAATATATACTTGACCCCTTGAATGTATTGTTTAGAGTTTTACATGTTAGTTTGAGTTAAATAATCTAACGCCGCGTTATTTTTACAATTTGATGGATATACGTATAAGTTTATAACGTGCGGTTATAGCGAATAAATAATTTCATGGATTAAATAAAAATTATTGTTGTACTACACAAAAGGATTTTATTTTTGAAGCACGCAAAATTTCAATAAAATTTATTATGTTGATGGGGATTTAATACGAACGGATTTTTATTCCATTCATTCTGTGTACGCGAGTACCTATATATACACATACATAACTCTTTTTATTTCTGGGCCGTATATAATAAGAGATTATACAACAGTACAGTTTTCTATTTGAAGAACTATACTCATATATTTTATTTTTCATAATAAACTTAAGTATTTGGAAAAATATAATTTTATTAAATCAAAAGTATATATAATTATGTAACTATTTTTTTAATTTATAAAATAATAATAAATAAATTATGCAAGCGGAACGATGCTATTTGCTTCACGGAATTTTTAATTTAATTTACTTAAATAAAATTCTATAAAACTTTGTATTTATATATAAAGGTATTTCATAAATTCTCTTGACCATAAATCAAAGAACTTTTTTCCAATGTTGACTTTCTACCATTTTCCTTATATTTTAATTTATCACAAGTTTGTGAAAAATTTAATATTTTTGTTTTACTTATTTTTATTTTGTAGTGAAATATTATTTTATAAGTGGTATTGAATGAAATTTGTAGTGTCAGTTGATCACAAGAAAAATGCATAGAAATAAGAAATACTATCTAAACATTTATCACAACATTGTAAGTGCTAATTTGAATCCTTTTCAAAATTTGATACCTAAAGTTTAAGATTTAAACAACTAAACTAAACTGAATTTCGTTGTAATGAAAAGTAACATATAATTTACAAATAACCCAATAAACCTATATTCTAATTAAAGCTATTCTTGTAGTGTAGGAAATTTAAAATATTTTGTCAATATACATAATTTGCATACACTATTTGGAGTTGAACTATAAATTCTATCAATTATATAGATTACCAAATTATATAGATGAATTCTATGAATTCTATAAATTCTATAATTTCTATAAAATCTAGAATTTGTATAACCTCGAATCCTAAAAATGTCTATTAATTATTTGTATAAATTATTTAAATTTACAAATTTTCAAAATTCTCTTAATTCTAAAAATTTTTGATTTATTTGACAAATTTTTTTGAAGAATTTTCAGAATTTAAACAATTGATTGAATTAATTAAAATTAACTAATTAATATTGAGTATTAATAAATTCTATTAATTCTGTAATTTAAATAAATTCTATAAATTTTTTAAATTCTGAAATTCTTAAAAAAATTTGTTAATTTTATAAATTTATAAATATTAAAAATTCTGGGAAGCCTATAAATTGCTTAAATAGGTTTTGTCTTTAAATTCATTTTCTTTAAATTCAATTCACAAGTTTTTCCTATAATAGTAATTTAATTTTATGTTCCATTTACTAGATCAATTGGTTTGGTCCATTGGAGACGTCTTACTGCAACTGCCAACGGTCTGTCCCGCATATTCCATATCTCGATGTTTTGGAGCTGTCGGAGGCGTGAATCATGCTTGAGAGCATGATACGTAATAACTTCATCGATGTATTCTATCTTTAAATCTCGGTGGAGGTCTTCATTTATCAATGTACCATTGATGTTCGTTTTTTTTGGTGCAGCCAAAAAGCTGTATACCATAGGTCCATACCGGTTTCAGTATTTGCCGGTATAAAAGCAATTTATTGTATCAGCATATGTTGCTATAGTTGGTATTTTCCGAGTATACAGGAGCGAGTATACAGGGCCCAAAACGCTACCTTGTGGTACCCCAGCTGAAATTTTCTTTAGGTCCGAGTATTCGTCTTCATATTTTACACGGAAGTGTCTATCGGTTATGTATGATTTCAGAGTTTCATAGTATTGTTTGGGAAGGTCTCGCTTGAGCTTGAACTCCAATCCTCTGTGCTAAACTCGGTCAACTGCTTGCGCTACATCCAGGAAAACGCTTGAACATGTATTTTTAGTTTATAGTGTTCGCTCTGTTATATCTGTGATTATATGAACTTGTTCTATAGTCGAGTGGTTTTCTCTGAATCCAAACTGGTGGCCAGGAATGAGATTTCTGTCAACCATTATGGTTTCATTCTCTTCAGGAGCAATTTTTCAAAAATCTTGGCTAGGGTTAAGAGTATGGTAATCGGTCTGAAGGACTTTTTATCGTTACATTGTTTGTTAGGTTTTAAGATCATGATTACCTCTACCACCTTCCATTGCCTTGGAACGTATCTTAGTTTAAACACAGCGTTGATTGGATGGAGACGTTTACGTATTGCTTTATTTGGTAATTCTTTAATGATTTGTCTGGTTATAAGGTCGTATCCAGGAGATTTTTTCCTGTTTAAATTTTGAATTTCCTCTTTTAGCTCCTGTAGAGATACACTTGGTATTTCAAGCTCATCAGATCGTTTCAGTAGGTTAACATTTTCATCCGCGGTTTGCCTGGGTTGCAACCTAATGGTTGAAACGTTTCTTCTAGGTGTCTCGTAAACAAGTCAGCTTTTTGTTTAGCGCTTCGAGCCCAGCTTTCATCCTCAGTTCTAATTGGTGCCGTCGTATTTGTTGGTCTCTTAAGTACTTTCGTTGCTTTCCATAAGGAATATTCGGTATCTTTTTGGCTAGTAAGTGACGACAAATATGTACTTATTGATTCATTCTTAACTGTTCTGATCAGATTATTTGCCAAGACTTTCGAGCTTTACGCTTCTTTGCCACAAGCTCTCTTACTTCAAGTGGATAGTTTTTACAGTCGTTGTTATTTACGAATTTAAAAGACGTATTTTGCCACGCAGCTTGTTGTATGTTTTCTAGCAGCCTTTCTACTTCCTCTTCGACTTGTATAATGCTCCTTATTGGTGCTTGAAGATTGATGTTTTGTTCTAATAATTGTCGAAAATTTTTCCAATTAGTATTCTTATTGGACAGTCTCGCTGTGATTTCTTTTTCAATTATTGTTTCACTGACCGTCATAATAACAGGAGAGTGGTCCGATGTAAGTTCTTCATTATTTTCTAAACGAATATAGTTATCTGATATACCTTTTGTCACATAAAAGTCTATAAGATCAGGTGTTTTGTTTACGTCTGTTGGGCAGTAAGTTGGTGAGCCACCAGATTGAAAGTGACATTTTAATTTTTTTTTCCTGCTTCAAACAACTCTCTCCCTTTTGGGGTATAGTAACTCTGAAGCCCCAGTATGTTCGCATTGAAGTCGCCAGCAATGTAATACAACCTCCGATGGTGTTAAAAAGTTCTCCATAATCGTTTCTTTTCAAATTAAGTCGTGGTGGACAGTATATTGCTGATATATTTATTTCTTTGTACTTTGTGCGAGTTTTGATAGTTGTAACTTGCATAGATTCACTTTCAATTTTTAATTCTTCGTTGTGTTTAATATTCTCTTTAATAAGAATGGCAGATCCGCCACTTGCTTTCTCTGATGGATGGACAGCATGGTAAAATCTGTACCCACGTATTCTGGCATATGAGGAGTTAATAAAATGGGTTTCAGAGGTTAGATAAATATCAATTTTTTATTTAAATAGAAATAATTCCAGCTCGGGGAGGTGCCCATTCGCATTCCAAATTACTATTCTGAGCGTTTTTAAATGTATTCTTATTTTCTAGTCGTGTTGGGTAACGATAATGACAAGTTTCTCAACTGTTCAAATATGAGTTTATTGGTCGCAGCCTCATCAAGTTTTTTATTTAGAGCATCTATGCATTTCACGACATCTATCAAAATTTGGCCGTCGTTGCTATCATTCGCTTTTGCCTGTTGACGGTGGGTCACCTGTGCATATGATTCTTTTCCTCTTAATTTATATAATTCCCGATTTGTCTGTTGATTGATAGAGGCCTTACTAGCATGGTTTCTATGGTTTATATATCAGACTTTCTATAGCGCGATTTCTTATATTTTGTAACTCTTTAGCTACCTCACAGCCACGGTAATTAGTTGGATGTTGACTTTTGCATTTAATGCATTTTGGAGCTGAGTTCCTATCTAATGTACACGTGCTCGTAAGATGGTTACCAGCACATTTAACGCATCCTGCCATACGTTCACAGTATCTCTGAGTGTGATTGAAGCCCTGACATTTTTTGTAATTGACTATCTGCAGAGACTTTTTCTTCACTGGTTCTATTCTGACTTTCATATTTTGAATGGCTTGAATATCATGAATTTTTGGAATATTTTCCTCCTTGCCAAACGTTAGCATGAATAGCGGTAGCCCGCGCTTTGTGATGACACTGTTGCCTTTTTCATCTACCTTTCTCTCTTTTTTAATGATGTTTGTAGCATCCTTGATGTCGAATCCTTTACTGTGCAGCTCGGCAATTATATCTTCACTCTCACATGTTTGATGTAGTCCTCTAGCTATAACCTTAATTGGTCTTTCATGCTTGTCTCCATATGTAGTCCACTGAACTTTCTCAGCATTAAGCTTCATAGAAAGATTTCTATAAGTATCTGAGTCTGGAACATTTACCTTCCAAACATCATTATTTAGTGCTACTAGCTTGCAATCCTTGTCCGTAATTGAGGTCATCAGAGCCTTGACAGCCGGGTAGCCTTTTTTTCACTGTATTAGGAATTTCATCCTTGCACTGAATAGTTGGTTTACTTGATGTGCATGTTTGCTATCCCTGCTCAACATTTTCTGGCGATGATTCTGCTTTTCGTTTCAGGGCTTGTTTTTTTCACGATTCAATCAGATTCCCTTGCCAATTTTTTCTTGTGTTTCGAGATCCTATAGTATCCACTGGGAACTGGTTGCTATTTATCTTCCGAGTTCTTCTTCGTCTGTGTAATAATCATTACAGACTTGTTTACATAACAGCGAATCTTGATGCTTATTTGTCAGACTGGAAAAAATCATTCACGGATTTCACGCTTAGTGATTTTACGATGAGAAGATCAGAGTCAATAAATCTGTTGGGCTTGTTTTCTACATCAAACAAAGAGATTTCAGGTTTTTGAAACTTGATCTCCTCTAGCTTCAGTTTTTACTTGAATGGCTAATTTCAAATTTCTTTTTAATTATTTGCTAAGTGCAGTATTTCACTTAGTAGCTAAATACAAGCTTCTACCGGCAATTTGATGAGAAATGCTGATATTATTTCATTCATAATTTTATCTTCATATAATTGAACATCAATATTACGGTCGATCGCGCTTTTTTCTTATTTTTAATTTACAGAAAATTGGAGTGGGTAGTTCTAGTTATCTGAACGACTTGGCTTTTAATTCGGTAGCTCTTATAGCCTTCCTGAACCTAAACTTGTCTTACCACACTCCTTGGAATTAAATTTTTTGGCAAGGTTTTAGTCAAAGATCCCCGGATTATTTTTAATGGAAGTTATAACCTTCTCATAAAGATTTTTATCATAGTTGTGACACTTAGTTTTAAAGGGAGAGATAGTTATGTGTTCGCTTATTGAAATACTAATTCCAATGCATCTATAAAAATTGGCATGATCTTTAAGACAGACAAGGGAAAAAAGCAACTGAAAAAGGCTTAAAGCAACTTAAGACAGACAAGAGAAAAGCAACTGTAATTGGGAAAAGCAACTGAAAACCGTGTAAATCATCTTGCAAAATGTTTAAGGCCATAACAGGACATTTATTCTGTTTAGACAATTTATTCTTTTGGCTAACTTCACATTTCGAGTATGAATTATCTCATGATACTGATCATTTTGGGGAAAAGATAATAACGTTTAATTATTTATATATAAGATTTGGATTGATACCGTGATCACCATCCACCCATATAGACGATTGGCTTGGATCTAACGATTTATAATTAGTGTAATTGAGAATTTGGATTGAAATCTTGTAATATAACATAAACTTTAATTTCAGTTGATGATTGATCATTATAATATATAGGTCGATGATCAGAGCATTTGCAAGGAGTTCTGTTTTAATAACACTAAAATGTCTCTCTGCTTTGCTTAATACTCTGCTTGTTTCAGATTCATGTTCATATAGCAACTTCATTGACATCGGTTTTATAGTTAGGATCGATGCTGAAGTATAGGAGATGTAATTACATCTATAAGGGAATATTATTTTCAATATTTTTTAACACTTAACTCACATATGAAAAAAGAATGAAGAGACGAAGGACGGGAATAATTTATTATCATGGTGTTTCAAGTTGTGTCCGCAGACTATATATAATAACATCCGCAGGTACACAAAACAATTCCTTCCATTTAAACCGAGTGCACATTAAAGTACGCACAAACACAACCTAAATTCCAAGAAAATAATAATTATAAACCTTTTATTTATAAATACAGCATCAATCCAAAAAATAATCTCAAAACATTTATTTTACCCAAAAACAAAGTGTTAAAATTAAATTCAATCCAAATTTGGAAAAAAATATTTTATTTTGCTACTTAATACTCTTGATTACATTTCTTGATAATCGTATTATAATTTTTTTATTATTTATTTCTATCCAATTCAAATGTAATCATTACTGGGTTTAAAGCTGTGTTGTATATATGTATATATAACAAAACAATAATATTTATTTTACAATTTTGAATTAATTGAAATAATTTCCATAGAAATGTGATCATTCAAAATTACCACAATTCGATTTGTTATTATTTTATAACTTATATCCCATAAAATGTTATTAATAATCAAATCAAGAATTCTTTTATCTTTTGATGAAAAAAAATATTTCGATATACCAAAATTAAGTTGATCTTGTGTCCAGGTACTCACATAGCACACACAAAAAATTATCTAGCACTGATTCAACACAATTTTTCGTGTGTTTTATTAGGGGAGTGCTTGGAAAGGTCACCTAAAATTTGGTATCGAGGAATTATACAATTTTTTTGTTAAACCATTGTATTGAATTTATTCTTGTATTTCGTTTTGGCTATTGTATTGTACTTAGCCGATCGTAGCCGTTCTTCATTTTTATAACATATAAATTATGAATTGATTCAAAATGATTGATAAAATTAATAATTTTCACGCTTGCTTTTGTAATTTATTGTGTTAATTTCTGTGTAATTGCACTCCATCTAGACGCTTAATTTTATTAAAATTTTATATCGAAAATGCCAGATACAATGATAAACATCGATTAAAAATACAAACATACTCGTAAATAGAAGACACATTGGTTTTGTATTTCGGAAAAATTTCCCATAAAACATAATTTTATGACTGATTTATTTTCAGGATATACTAATAAAATATGTTTTTTTGATAATAACATTGTATATACATATTACTAGTAATATGGAATATATGGGCTAAGCAGTCACAATATGAACAAAGTGTTGTTATTAAAAAAAAAAAAAAAAAAAAAAAAAAATATACATTCGTTTAATGTTATAAAAAATTGATTTATTATTTCCACATTGAAATTTATTTCATATATAGCAGACTAAATTTTAATTCAGGCCTGGTTTAACTGATAAGACTGTAAGTGCTATTAAATATTTTTAAAATTTATTGCAGATTTAACAACAAACTGAATTTTTATAATTTTAATTCCATAACAGTGACATTTCATTTGGCAAAGAAATTGGAATTGGAATTCAGTTTTGGTCAAAAGACATAACCAACCAATTCTCGTGATTTATTTTTAAAAGTTGGTAGGGTTTGACATTTTAAATTACTTTCACTTGTTTTCTTTTCAATTACTTTCAATTGTTTTAAAACGTTATTGTTAAATTTAAGCACTATCCAAATAACTTATAATATAAGTTATTTGGCATTTTCAAATATTATGACCGATGCTAGGAAAAACAATCCTGAGTAAGTAGTTGAATAGTATTTTTTATTTATTTCTCAAATAAAAATGTTATGTTTTTAATTTAAATAGTTCATCCAGAAGAAATTGGACACGCACGGAAACAAGAAAAACTGGAAACAAGGAAAAAAACACGTCCGTGAACAACACAAAGGAGGAATTCAACCATGTTTCGAAAAAAAAGTTGTTAACGACCATTTGGTCGAAAATTTAACAGTACGGTACGTTGCAAATAATTAATAATTTTCTTACTACTGTAGAAATTTTTTTATTCCAGGAAACAACATTTAAATTGGATGAAATTAAAAATAAAATTAAAACATTTAAGGCTGCATATAAATCTATCGTCGACAGCAACAACCAAAGTGGGAATGCATCGTCAATAACCCCATATAAGGATTTGATATATGAGATCTAAGGATATGGTAATCCGATACCGGATACTTCCGAGTCTATTCCTCGTTCCGTGGGCATAGGGCGTGTAGAATCACATAAACTAGAAGGTGTTCAATTTGATCCCAATTTATTTCGGAAGGAAATGACATAGAAGCAACTACAGCTGTTAAACGAAAAATGATTTCGAAAAAAGAAAAACTCTTGAATATTTTAGCCAAAAAAAAATAGTTAAAGTTAAGCGTTCTGTAATAAGGAAAATGAATTAAAATGAAATATATTTATGTTTTAATTTTTAATTAATTTTGTATTTCAATTATTTTTATAAAATCCCCTTTTCTCCGAGAGACAATGTATTACTTCTGCGCGACGATCCTGTGGTATTTGAATTTGGCACCTCCGTTGTACATTGTCTTCGTGTTCAGAGAGGCTTAAAATCCAAAAATTATGCTCGTACACGCATAAATTATGCAGAGCGCAACACAAATGCATTATTCGGCGGAAACTATTTTTAAAAGTCCGAAGGCATTTTCTGCGTATATAGAGGTAGTTAAATTTATGCTGGTTTTGTGTCAAGTTTCCCGTATCTTTATACGGTGGAACTAACCAACGTTTTGACCCATATGCACAATCCTCAACTAACAAAGTATCGTTGGGAAAATAAGAATTATATTCCCCTGTAGCCTTTCGATATAAAAGTGATCGGCGTAGAACCCGACTATCATGGAAAGATCCGGGCTCTCAATGTACATCGAGAAACTTCTTCTTAGTGTCCACTACGGCTTGCATTATGATACTGCAATATTGTTTTCGATTGCTGTATATATTAATTTTGCCAGTCGGTGCTCTTATTTTTATGTGAGTACCATCAATCGCACCAAGAACTCCGGAGATACCCTTCATTGTTTCAAATTCAGATGTTATTTGATCAATCTTTCTTCGGAGTTCTCGGCCGCTTAAAAAATCGATGGCTAATGAAAGCAAGCCACGAGGATATAATCTTCACAATAAATGCCGTTCTATCGCAAATGCCGAACAGGTTTTCTAATTGACTTGATGTTACAGTATTTGCGATATACAACAAAAATATATAAACATCCTTTACATTTCTCAAGTTTTCACGTCTACTTTTGTGTGATGAATACACGTCTGTTGAATTATATACGCTTCTTAAATATTAAAAATTATTATTACAATACATGTATTAAATAAATAAATAAAAATCAAAGAACCTATTATATAATATCTGTAGTTGTTCGTGATAATCTAAAGTGTCACTTAAAATCGGCATCACTGTATTTGATAATCGTTTTAATAAAATGATCAACTTTGTGGTAACTCACACTCACTTTCAGCCTCACTACTTAAAAAACACAAAGAACTTGTTGATGTAGACTCATCTGACGAGCTAGAACTGCTGGTAGAGTTATATATATTCTGCAATGCTCTCTCAAATATATTTGCATACAGTATATTTTGTTAAATGTGTATATACTAAAAATATTAACAAAACATAATTATTATAATTGTTACTATGTAATCTAGTTCATTAATCTTGAGGTTGGATCATGCCGGGCCAAACGACAAGAGTTACGAAATGTTATCGCTTCACTAGCCAAATTGGAGGAACACCAACCACTTCAATTTGCCCGTTCAATTGAATCTCGACTTTTGCATGTAGCTTGTAAGCTAAGAAGCGCAACAACCTCTACCACTTATGGGCGTAAAACATAAAAGGTACTTCAATCGTGTCAGGTTCTGTTTGCTGGTCTTCAATTATATTTAAATGACCTTGAAAGACCGAATGAATCCATCGAGCTTCGAAAGCAGTTAATCTTGACGCTATCGACTGGACGAGAGCTAATATAGACGACGCTCCGGATGATCAAGAGCCAGATAGTTCCCAACAGGCAAACGGTGCTGACCAAGCGTTCGCTATCAAACCTATGAAGTCAGAGCTCCACCAATTAACTCAGCAGGTGTTGACCTTGAGTGGGAGGTGTAAGGATTTGCAGCAACAACAAACAGTGGAAATTAAAACACCAGCTCTTATATCGTCATACCCTAATCAAACATAAAACGAAATTACCTCTGTCCAACCAGGTAGATCTGCACCGGACTATGCTCAGTCAAAACCAACCAGCCTCCATGAACTTTCCACAAGGTAATCCACCTACTACTACAATTCCAGAAACAATGTACTACCAAGCAGTTACACCGAATCCTTCATCGAGTACCATAAGACTACAATTACAGAATCAACCGCCTACTCAGGTAGTCTTAAAAATTTCGGATTCTTACGCTAATTTCATCAACATGCCACCCACTATAACCGCATCGAACCCTGTGCCATATAAGCTCAATTATGGTAAGCCAATGCCGTCTATAGCTATAGTCAAATTTCTAACAGTCGAGGTTTATCAACTGGTATACCAATACATTTATTTTTATTTCAATTGGAAACCTTGGCTGCCTCAAAGAACTTATTGAATGATAGACTACTCACAGAGATTAGTTTTGTTTTAAAAGATGTCGCCTGAAGACTGGTAATCCGACAGTTAATTGGCATAAAGTACGACATCGCATGGTGGAACGATTCAAATATCGTCGGCAAATCTTAGTCCGATATTGGAAAAACAATTGAAGCTCGAAAACAACATTGAAACGAAGATTTTCTTGAATTTTATCAGAAAATTTGGAGTCTAACGATACAATTAACTGTCCCATGTTCGGATTATCAGTTCCGATTACTGAGTTACCGAGTTCATAACAACTCAATCAATATATTCTTACAAAATGTTTAATTCAATGAGAAATTATTCACAAACGTTAAAAATAATCAATTTTAATTTGAAACAAAATATACAAGGTGACAACATTTAAAACAAAAAAATGTAAAATACGAAAACTCTGGTGACAAACACAGTAACTACAAAATGGAATTGGAATTGCAATACCATCAATTCAGAAGGAGTTCGACGAATTCGAAATTTGAATTCATTACACAGCATTGTTGTTGTAAATTGGCAAATGAAATGTCACTAATAACAAGAATATCATAAATATTTACATAGTCGTCGGACCAAAAAGTTTTTCAATGGACCAAAGAATTCATAAAATATAAGTTTTATCTATATAACACTAAAAGATAAAATTGGAAAGGTCATAACCAAATGGCTTTTTCTGAACACATAAAAGGAAAGGAAAAAAAAAACGTTATGTTTATATTTGTGGTCGGCTCTTCAAGAGTGTTGAAAATACTTAACAAGAAAAATAATAAATTATTAGACAAAGTTTTCGGTTCACGCGCGTATTACAATTATGAATTATTCGAAAAGTTTGTGGTGCAGCGATTTTAATTATCGTAAATGGTAAATATATATATAAATTTGAAATATTGTTGCTAACCTTTAAACGATAATTGCAACCTGTTACGCCACAAAAAAATATTATTTTAGGCGACACAAATAAATCAAAACGTATATTAAATATTTTAATAATTTATTATTTTTGGGAGGGTTGTCACACCATATAATGACATTTTAAGCCATTAGCTTGATTGATCACGCACATCGCGTATATATACACAGGTATATTGTTAAAAACTATATTTAATTACATATATGTAGAGGTTCCATTGAATTATACTTAAAATTTATAATATTTCAATTCAAAATGTTTTGATTAATTATACATATACGCATATATACAGCCCATTTGGGACAATTAAAATGGATGTCATAAAGCACTCAGGATATAAATGTATTTATCGCTCAGTCATTGAATTAAAAGGTCTTGGCATATAGGTATGCATACATTAATTTTAATTAGGCTAACGCGTGCGTTGATATATAGTTGTTAACGATGTTACTACCACCTATAGGGTAGGAGGTACCGGGTTCGAATCCCAACAAAGGCGGGATTTGTGAAAAGGGATTTTTCATCTCTGAACATCTACCACAGTTGGAATTTAGAACTCATGGGCCGACCCACCTTCCATATATGTCACTATACAGGGTGACATGGAGCTATGCATTGCGCAGGTGGTACACTGTAATTGTGTGAAGGAGGGTGATTGAGCTGAATGAATGTGTGTGTGATTAAATGTGGTATCACAAAGAACCATAGCTGGTCTAAGTGTGCGAAAAGCGACCACTTCAATAAAATAAAATAAAACTATCACCTATGAGTTAAATTCTGCTAACAGAAATCCAATTTGGAAATCTGTTACAGTGGCGCCCAAATGTTAGTGGTTTATTGTAACTTCTTAATTAATTTATTATTCGATTTTCAGTAAATGATTTTTATGTGTACATAGCATGTGAGTCTTTACTAATAAAAGTGCATATTAATAATCTGCCCTTTTTAGTTTCCATTCGTTCCTTTATATCATAGATGGACTCTATGGTTACTCTACTCCAAGATTTGAAGCAGGAGTGCATCAAAATACGCCATGTTATGGTAGAGAACCACAACCAGCATTAGTGGTTAATTACGAAACTCCTAGAAATGAGGTCCATCCAATTCCAAAGAAAAAACATTTACGGAAAATTGTGCGCCTCCCAGAAATGAATCTAGGACTTCCCCTGAAATCAATGCTACTAGTTTGGATGATTTCAATAAATTCATGTCTGGAGTGGAAACTCTGTTAGCAGGAATGGGGATACATAGTCCTAATATAGCACCCGTACCTCAATTTCCAATTACGGACGCTGCTAAACGTTCAACATTCCACGAACAAACGCCTTTACTAATATCATCCCTCTTGTTCAACAACATTCACTTAGCCACAGAGGTAATATATCCAAAACTCTAAGTTCTTGGAATTTAAAATTCACCGGCTCCAAAAGAAAGACACCAATTGAAATATTTGTCACAAGAATTGATCAGATGGCTAAACGAGCTCAAATCGATTTAAATCATTCGAGGAAATTATGTGTCTGCTATCAAATGATGCAATAGAATGGTTTTGGGTATCAGATCAAACGTGAAATGATTGGCATATTCTGTCTGTGTCGCTCAGATCGAGAAATTCAAAAATTGTTAGGTTTGCAATTTAGCCCAAGAATGCCGTAGTTATTAGAAGATTTATGGGGTCATCTAAAATATAACCCCGAGGAAAACATTGTTCCAGCTCAGACATCCCGGTACCAAGAGCACGAGTTGATGCCAAACCACTCCAAGTACTAGTACAAATCTGGTGGAATCAACAATTAGTGCCTCTAGATTGAACCAATCCAATATGGTTGCATGTGCCACGGACATTTGCGCTCTAAATTTTTCACAGAAACGAAGTTCCGATGTTCGTAATACACCATTACCAAGCTCAAACAACACTAAAAATGGATGTTGGAATTGCAAGATTAGCGATCATTCTTTTAAATTCTGCCGAGAAAAAATTAATCGAGGTTTATGTTTTGGATATGGCCAAGACAACATATACCTGCCTGATTGTCAATTTTGTCGAGCAAAGCATGTGGGAAACTCCAACTTGAAGGAATCAAATACTCGGGAATCTTTCCTTCCACCTCAGTATATCCCGAAGCCTCAGCTAGAAGACTCTGCAACAAACGTGGATCCAGAATGCTTCCAACGTCAATGCCATCAGTAAACTATCCCACTTCAGAACCAAGCATAAGCAACCCACATTTACCAATATTATCCAAATTTAGTCAAGCCTGGAAGTATTTTAAACTACAGAAAAAACTAGGAAAGGAATCCTTTCAAAGGATCAAGTCAATGATCATCCATATGTGAATATCAAAATTAATGAGAACTCAATTAGGGGTATCCTTGATTCTGGGGCGAAAATGTACTAAAGAAAGGATGTAAAATGGCACTAAAGAAAGGATGTTTGGTTATGTACTTGTAAATGAACAATTCAACGAAAAAGACGAACTATTTCGACTTTAAAATTAGTGAATTGAGTGTCGATCCTTACGATCTTCAAGTCTCTCCAGTAACAGATCCTCTGAAACACACCCTTTCTTCTTCCCAAAATGACGCATTGAATGAAATAATCGCCTTTTTCCCCTCTTCCTTATAACTGGGATTAGGCCGAATAAGTTTAGTTACTCACAAGATCAACACCGGCCTTGCAAAACCTATAAAATAGCATGTCTATGCTGTCTCTCCAGCCATACAGGCTATGCTTTATGCCGAATTAAATTGAATGATCAGTCTCGGTGTGATTGAGGAAAGTGAGAGCTCATGGTGTTCGCCAATTGCTATTGTGAAAAGACCAAGCTGGAAGGTCAGATTATGTCTGGATGCCCGGAATAATAACGTGGTGACCGTGTGGGATGAATACTCGTTACGTCTAAATGACGGAATTCTGAGTCGACTGGAAAACACCAATTTCATCTCCAGTTTGAACTGGAAAGATGCCTTTTGGCAGATTCCACTTGACAATAATGCTAAACTTAAAATCGGATTTACGATCCCGGGTAGGCCAATTTACCAATTCACCGTTATGCCTTTCGGACTAGGTAACGCACTGTAAAGCGTGTGCTTGATGCACAAGGTGATTCCTCATCAATATCACGATAAAATCTTTATTTATTTAGATGATCTATTGATCACATCTAGTAGTTTTGAGGAACATATTGTGCTTTTAAAACTCGTAGCAGAGCGGCGGCGCATGGCTAATCTAACTGTCAACGTGGATAAAATTCGATTTGTTCTGAAAGAGTTGAAATACTTAGGTCATATAATAGGCAACGGTTGCATAAGGGTTACCCCAGAGAAGGTCCAAGCTATCGAGAATCTTAGCTTGAGAGGGTGGTACAGGCGATTTATCGCAAATTTTTTAGCAATAGACGCACCCGATTAAGGGTTTACTCAAATTCAAAGGGGTGTGTGTAGTGTTGTATCAAACGCATAATAATGAAGAACATCCCATTGCATACTACTCGCACAAGTTGAATTCGACTCAACGCAAATATACAGCACCACTGAACTTGAGTGTTATGCTGCGGTGTTGCGTGTAAAAAAATTTCGGCCGTATGTCGATGGGTTCGAATTCACGAACATTACAGATCATGCGAGTCTCCACTGGCTAATGAACCAATCTGATTTATCGGGTCGATTAGCCAGATGGAATCTCAAATTGCAACGCTTCAAATTCAATATCGAACACCGGAAAGTGACACTTAACATTGTCCAAGACGCGCTTTCTCGCATATATAATGTGAAGAAATCAGACGAATACGGGCACACGAAGCCCCAAATTTCACTAATAATATTTGTAATTTGCGCCTTGATCTCAATTCATCAGCGTTTGAAACGATTATGATGATGATTACCTAGCTCGTATAAAAGTATTAAAGGGTAATCCGAATGTTGAAACCAACCTCAAAATAGTTGATGGTAAACTATTAATATGTCTGGCATATGCGGTCTGGGAATTCAAAAAACGTTAGAGAAAATACAAAGGCAGATTTACTGGCCCGGTATGGCGAAAGATGTTAGACGATTTATTAATAACTGCGATGTGTGCAAAATGGTTAAAGCGGTTAACTTTTCGACTAGACCTATAGATTGGGAGTACAAATCGAGGTTAAAAGACCTTTTCAACATCTGTATTTAGACTTTTTGGGGCCTTACCCTCAATCATGCAATGGAAATGCTTTTGTCTTATAGTTATACTCGACAATTATTCCAGATTTGAATTGCTGAAACCACTAAAGGAAGCATTTCAACTATTTTCAGTACCAACTTATGGGGTTCAACAAATAAAAACACCATTCACCTCGAAGTAATGCGTCGGAAGGTGTTAATCCTACTATTTTGTCAGCAATTCGGGCTTACAAATATAGGCGACAACCATATACAAATGTATACTTTAAGAAACGTTACCCATTTTGCTACATATAGTATTCACCGCACTTCTTGGTGTTTGGCCACCATCTCACTACGCACGGATCAGACGGACCAGAGATCTTCGCTTGGGATATGCGGAATATATATATTTAAGCCAACCTCACGAATTTTCAATAGGACAAAAAGTTTTTATATGCACGTTTGTTCTAACTGATGCTTCTAAACGATTCTCTGCCAAATTGGCACCAAAATTTGGGCCAGCTGTGATAATGCACGAGTGGGAAGTGTTGCGTATTAAGTTTGCATTTATAATTCCCATTTGTAAGTTCCAAGGACATAATTACTTATAATATTACTAAAATCTTTAGTGGTTCGTCCCCACGATGTATAACGATGTTAGTGGGTTAAATTTTGCTAACGGAGATCCAATTTGAAAATCTGTTACAAGTTTTATGCGTATTATACTAAATCGTAAATCAAATCGTGTTTTAAACCATCATATAAACCCATCTCTCTAAATTAATTATCAATGTTGTTCATTTATCTACAAAAAAAAAAATTACTCAATTTACCAAACTAAATTATTTACGGTCAAGTTGAACTCTAGGATACCGCACACAAAAAGTTGGAAAATAGAAAAATTCGAAGCAAAAAAAGTCAAAATATAAATGAGTTGGGTTGACACTTTGGAATTAAGTTTTTTTTTCGATATCTATATATATGCGTAGCTACTTCAAATAATTTGACTAAAATATATTACAGTCTAGTATATGGTTGGCCCCAAATTTAAATTCAATTTCCTAGTAGGTATAATACATACATATATACATACATAGTTGTCGGTCTATAACTAATCGATTGCCTTACAATTTATTTTATTGTTTCTAGATTCTATATGTACCTATACCAAACTAACAATGATGGTTAGATTTTAGATTTGGGCATTAAAAAAAATTTGGGTCAGTTCATTTTATAAAGAGTGTAAATTGTGAAATCTATATAAATAAATCACGAACGCAGAAGAAAATTCGTTATCTTAACTTTTTCTATACAAAGGTTACTGCTGTCTATAATAGCCTTCGAATAAGTATTGTAACATACTAAGAAGCTAAATCTTTTCTTCCAATATTACTTTCATGAAATTGAAGAATAAGAAGCCGCGTTTGCTTTATATATGTTTATATTATTGAATCAAATATTCGAAGCAGTATATATAAAATATAAGCTCCTTCCAAGAAAGCATTATACCTTTTCAAAATATTTTACGGATAAATAAAAATTCGATTTCTAAATCGCAACAAATTCCAATTCCATTTCGATTTAATGTTGCTTTTTTTATCCAAATTCAATTTCTATATTCAAATTTGATATAACGACAGCATTTAAACCCAAAATTATGTGTATCCTTCAATATAATATGGAAGTTGAAAATTATTTTATTTTTCATCGTGGGTATACGATCAATGGATAATTATTGAACCAATGTGCCGAAATTTATATGAACTTTATAATTCACGATTAAATCGGAAACTTATGTTACATTCTTTAACGAGCGTGCATGTATGTACATATACATGAAAATGGAAATCATTAACAAATAAATTTTATGTAAAATGTCAAAATACACAAACACACCATTGTCGTACAGCACACAGACCAAACGGTGCTAGGAAGATTTTCCTTTCGTCGATGAATTAAATAGTCACGAATGTTTTTTTTTTATTGTTGTTGCTTTCTTTATCCCCATTTTCATGTCATTTAGGTATTTGTATTCATAACAAATAGAAAATTGGTTTTTCTCGTATTTTCATGTTTTTTGATACGTGAACACATTTCGAGAAGTAAAATATATCACATAAACTATGGGAAAGAATTTTACAGGTGAATTTTTCGGATAATGTTTTTGAAATATATATTATATGGATTTAAGAATTAGAGGTTGACGTATAACACCTTATTTCAAAGTGATGCGCAAATTTAGTTTGTCATATTATATCTTGAATTACATATTGCACTTAAAGCAAAATATCAATTACACTTTAGTAACATATAATTCTGATTGATGCGAACCTTTGCTCATGCGAATCAAACAAATATAAAATGGCAAGCACATGGACCAAATAAAATGACTGCAATTTTAAAGATAGATCGTGACCAACCTATTTTCCATTATTATGTGGTTTTTGAGACCTAATTTTATTTAAGACACGAAAATCTAAAACTAATCTAATATATTTGTAAAAATGAATAATAAAATAAAATTTCAACAAAGTACAGCCCGAAAATCTACGCTACGAATGATGTGCGTATAGCTAATTGGCCTTCCTGAAGAACGGCTTACTTCTTCCAATAAAACGAAATGAGTTGATTTTTACTGTAAATTTTCCCGATTGTGGCATTGCCAACTTGGATGGCTACCGTGCGGGATCTAGAAGAAATTCTAGGAAAGAGCGAATTGGTAGGATGCTCAATTGAATTAATTTGCTTTATTTGTCGGCCAATGCGAATAGACAAAGTAACATTGCTATTGATGTCATACGGACCTTTCCATAGTAGCAGTTTACCTTTCGATTTTTCGTTTCTAAAGAGAACTTTTTTGACCAACTTTAAATTCAGTACTATTACTTGTTATTAGATGCCTTGCCATTTCATACAAATTTGCAAGCTTTATTCATAAATTTTGTAAGTACTCATCGGGATTATAAAAAACTCTAGAATTATGTTTGAGTGAGGAAAGTATATTGGGTTTAAATCCATGTACTATCTCAACTGGCATCAAATTAGATGAATTGTGCGACGTCAAATTATAAGTAAACATGCCAAACGATAACCAATGGTCCCAATTGTCTGGATCTATATCAGTATAATGTCATAAATATTCGACAAGAGTACGTTGAGACCTCTTCAGAGCATCATTTTGATTTTTAGTAGTTTACATATATTATGAAAGAATTGACTTATAAAATTTGTACCTTGATTTGTAAGAATGTACGAAGGGGCGCCAAATCTACAAATAAAATTTTCCACCAACGTTTTGGGAATGGTTTCTGATAATTGATTTTCGCGATTGCCAAAGAAAATTTTGATAAATCATCCTGCATAGTGAGTATATATCGATTGTTATTATGTGAGATGCTTAAAGGTCCGACCACGTCTAAAATTTTAAAAAAAAATTTCTAAAGGTCGTTTGGAAGTTGTGTTTACCACCATAAGGAGTTTATTTAATGTAGATATTTTATTTTTCTGGCATAAATCCCATCTTTGTACAATTTTTTTAATTCTGGATAACATATTGGGAAAATAAAGGTAAATAAATTTAAAAGTACGTTCTACACCCTGATGTCCTCCATGTGGGCAATTGTGAAATCGTTTAATAATATTAAGGACACGTCATTTTCGAGAATCGACACGTCATTTTCGAGAATAGTTACAATTTGAATTGTTATTATTGTAAGATTGGTCAAGATTTGGTGACGGATCGCTAGATTTAGTGTGCGAACGAGTGATAATGTTAATGTCGTTATTCTGATCGGCAGAATGGAGTTCAATTCTACTCAGCATTAACATTGTATTTGCCTGGTTTGTATACAATATCAAAATCAAACTCGTCGAGCTCTATCCTATATTGCATTAATTGGGATGACAGAAGTTTATTGCTTTATTAAGGCACACAGCGAGTAACTCCTTTTCGACAGTAGAAAAATGTTTCTCAGATTTATTTAGAAACGGCTAGCATATGCCATGGGCAGATCATCATTGCCATTCCGCTGTGAAAGAATTGTCCCAAGTTCTGTATCGCTAGCATCAGTGGTGACGTAAAATTGTGTATTGAAATTAGGATATTGTAAAATTGCAGGTTCGATTAATTTTTCCTTGAGATTTCGGAAACTTTCTTCACAGAAAGGCATCCCAATTGAATCGTGCATTCTTTTTAAGTAAGGCATTCAATGGTATAGGTATAGGACAGTTAAAAATTTCTCAATAAATCGTCTGTAATACCCTATTAAACCAAGGAGAGATTTTAATTCCTTTAAATTTTTTGGAGTTGGAAAATTTTAAACCACTTCTATTTTGGAGGGAAATAGCATATTTCTTTACGAACAAAATTACATTTTTTTAGCTGTAACTTTAAGTTGAACTTTCGAAACGTTTGGAAATCTTCAATTAACTTTTTGTTATGATCCATAAGATTGTAACCGTAGACGACTACATCGTCCAAGTAGATAAACCATTTCAATCCGTTTAAACCTCATAAATCAGTATTCATAATGCGCTGAAATGTGCCTGGAGCTCCCTTCAGACCAAATGGCATTCTTGTAAAAATATAACGCGCCAACGTTTGGATTCATCGTTGGATATTTAGGGAACCACAAGCAATGCAGATTTAAAAAGACTATTACTGTTTTCAATTACACCACTTTCAAGCTTTTTTTCGACTTGAGAATTAATTTCAGACTTAGCATTGGGGTTTAACGGAATATGATGGTATCCAGCATTTGTTACTGATAGTTGGTCACCGGGTAAATGGAATATATTGTTAAATTCTCAAATCAAAGACAATTTTTCCTCTTGGTTCATGTGGCTTGTATTAATCTCATTTGACCAACGATTTAATGTGTACATATAATAATTTATTGGATAATCGTTCGTATTAATACCACTCACTGTTGAAAAGGAGTTGATAAGCTAAGTATACGCCTGGTTTGAGCATTCTATTCACCAATATGATAAATTCAATCGATGGATCGCCAACGTACGTATTGTGCGCTATTTCCATAAAAGTTGTTCCATATTTTGACACTAAGCCTGAATCGGAAGTATTTGAGAAAATCTGCAAGTCAATAATTGGGTTTGATGATTGAGTAAATGGCACAAATATAGAATTTTGTAAGTAATGAATTCATTACCAAATATTAAAAGCGGTAAATCTACATCAAAATCGGTGACGTATCCTCTCATTGTTCGATTTACCTCATTGCAACAAAAGTCTTTATTCTTTGAATTATATTTTGCAATGAAACGATTGTCTTCAACTCGCGGTGACTACAGTATTTCGTCTAATTTCTACGTTAATGACGGATTGACTAAACCAAATTTTTCAATCCTATAAGACTACAGTATACGGTTAAGAAAAAAATCAAACTGAACCGTTTGATGAAGGCTATTGATCTTATTTTTGCTAAACAACAATACAATGATAAACAATATACGGCAGAAGGTGCCGTGTAAATTATTGGGTCAGTTGCATCGAAGAATAACCCTAAAAAAGCGGTACGTTTAGAACAACGATCACCAAGCAAATACAATACACTTTGCAATTAGCCAAGTTTAGCAACCTATTCAACATCGTCAGATTATAGTCCGATTGGCATAACGCCAGTTTTATCCAAAAATTTTGAACCTGAAATTAAAACACAAATCATGAACTATTTAGAATATCATAATTTAATGAGTAAATTTTAATCATTATTAATCCTTTAATTGTAGGCTTTATTGAATTACCGCAAATTGATCACCTAAACAGAAATTTAGTCAATAAAAACCTTTCTATACTAACTAACTATGGTGATGTTTGATTTTAGCAAGGCAATTGATAGCATGAACCATGAATTATTAATTAAGAAACTCAAAAATTTGTTTAGGTTCGAACATTCAGCTTGTAAAACTGGTACTGAATTGACGGTGGAAGGAGTGTTTATCATGGATTCTGAAAATTCAGGAGAAGCTTCGAATATTTTATCGGCTATTTCAGTGAGTTGTGAATTAGTTTTGCCATCTTATATTAAAGGAATTAAGGCAACATTAATACCTGGGGACAGTCTATGAAGCCACAGTTTTCTAATTAAATTTTCACCAAAAGCACGAGAAGTACCAGCGTGCCAGAGTTCCGACGGCTTTTTGTCGTCCAACTCCGTATTTGATGATAACAACTCTTCTATGCGTTAATGGGCTTTTCTTTAAGACCTTATTATAAATATCGTTTGTCGTTTTGTTGAAAAAAAAAATCCTTTTGCAATTAATTAATTAATTAATTAATTTTTCTTTAATTAAATTGTGGTACATATCTTGTATTGCTGCACTCAGCGTAATTCTGTTAAAGTTAATGTTCATTGGTATTTCAAAATCTTTGTTTTATAAATTGGATCTGTCTTTCAATTCCTCTATTCGATATGTTTGAAAAAGTTTGATCATGTTTCTAGATATCGTGATTGTTAATAATTCCCAAGCTGACTGCTCTATGTCACATATGAACTTGTGAACTTTTTTTTCTAATTACTCTTTCTAAAGACAGTCTAAAGTATTCCCAATTTGTGTGCTTATTTACTAAACTAGGATAGATTTCTTTTTGTATGATCCTTTCACTTAATGTCAAAGAATTGGGGAGTGATCAGAGCTTAAGTCAAAACTTTCATCTTTATGTATATAATTTACAGATATATTCTTCACTATATAAAGAAATCAATTAGTTCTGGTATTTTATTTGGATTAATTGGGCAGTAGGTCGGTTTACCATTTGATAAGGCATCACATCCGTATTTTCGAATAGCATTGAGGAGTTCTTTACGTTTAGTTGTTGTTAGTCTAGAACCCCAGTGATTATTTTTTGCATTAAAATCTCCTCCAATTACCAATCATTTCCACTAATAGAGTTATTTTTGGTTTTGATGTTATCGCAGCTCTTGCTTGTATTTGTTCTGTTTCATATTTTGATTCCTCGAAGTGATTAATACTATGTCTAATTATACCTTCTCTTAGCAGTATTACCCGGGTGAATAGTATGATACGTTTTATAATTTCTAAATTTGATAAGTGATTGTCAATCTAGTAGTAGATCTCGGTAGAACCTGACTCCTTTGGAAAGGATTGATATTATTATGAATATTATTTTTTCTGCTTCACTCATTCGAGTATTAATTCATAAACTTGAAATTCTCTTAATGAATACACCAAAAATTATAATTATTTTCTTGTAACAACGATCCTTTACTAAAGTTGGCAAAAGCTGCCGGAACTTATATTTAAAAACACGATATTATTTAGGGAACGAGTTTCTATATATAGTAACAAAATTCACAAAAAACGGTTTTTATTATTTTATCAGATCTTTTCTGTAAACCTCATTTCTTTTCTTCATCGAGTTCATATACATATATATAGTACATACATACTCATCCTATTCAAGCAAGGAATTACTCCAGAAAAAAATCACAAAAATAAAAAAAATAATAATAAAAGCACACAACATTATTTGCCAACAAGAAAACTAAAATGAATTCAAATTTTATTTGAAATTTTTCTCGAGATAAGTTTTTAAAAGAACAACGTAATTCTGAAGCAAAAAACATCTTCCTACTGCTCGTATAGATGGTACATATAGTAATAGAACTTAATCACGATAAACTCTGGGTTGAATTTTTTTGTCTGTTTAGTGTGTGTGTATATACATATACATATATAGAGATAGAGTCTTGTGCTCCAAAAGCTGGAAAATATCAAAATAATAGGATGAATCAGGATGAATAAAAATAAAAATATATTTTCAAATAAAGTAAATAAATCAAATGCGAAAAATAGGAAAAGTATTTTTTTGTTTCATGTACTCGTATATGAAGAATTTTAGATATTTTATCCGAGATAAGGTGAAATAGAAAAAAATAAAAATACAAATTTTCTGCCATAAATCAATTGAGAAATATTTTCTTGCAAGGCTGATATATATTTTATATTCCCAGCGCAATTGAACCATATACACACGTATACTTTAAAAATAAAAACTCCGCACCAACTCACCGCATATCGAGCATCGATTTTTTATTTTCTATACATATATCTCGCAGAGTGGAGGCGGACTATAAAATTATTATTTTGTTTTTCCAATAAACCAAACCCGTAAAATTATTTAACCATTTAAATCATAATTGTGAACCATAAAAATTTGTGTAACAAAAACCAGAGAATTCTTCACATAAATTACGGTATGTGCGCTCTTAAATATTTTAACACTCGCATATAATAATATATATCGTATTATTTATAACCATTATACCAACCTTATTTATATGTTCGAGTATCACTTTTCCTTGACCGAATATTTTACAAGAACAATGCATACACATATGTACGCATACATATATACTATATCGTCTTAGGAGGCAAAACATCAAGAAGAAAATAAGATAAAATTTATGATAATTTTTATTTACTTTATGGCGTCTCACCATACTCCGCATATACTCGTATGTATGTATGTATATAGATATTGGTATATGTATGTTTGTGTTCCCCACAGATCTCAAATTTATTTCAATTTTTCATAACACAAGAGGAATTTGTTTTTGTCTTAGTTCAAGATAAAATTTTATAACACATAAAATTCGTTTGTTTGTTGGAAAAGTTTTTCTCGAAAAAAAAATTCCCTTAGGCTTATGGAACGTATAAAACCAGCATACGACACATATCGAAAGGATTATAAAAACCAATGCCCTCTAATTAGGACAGTTTGTACATATATGTACATATTTTATGTAAGCCGTGGTTTTTAGCTGTTGTTATTGTTGTAGTTATGCAAGAAAAAAATGTGCGGTTTTATAGTTTTCCATGGACTATTATTTTTTTTCATCATAATTAAGGCTGTGCCATTTACTCATAATAATACATAACTCGAAAAAATTAACTAACTTTGAAATAAATCAATCTCATTCTAATTGTCTAATTGTAAAAAAAAATTTGCGTTTAAATGTTCCCAAAAATATTCCCCTCAGATATACAATTTTCACGATTTTTCCCAATATGCTCTTTTGGATAATTTTATTTTTTTGAAGAATCGCGCATTCCATCTCACACTAAGTAGTGGATGCCATGTGAGATGGAATCAGACATCCGATAGCATAGAAATACTTAAGCACATTTATAGGTAGCAAGACTAGCACGTGACCATTCTTAACTCGAGCTCAGGCGGTGAAGGTAAATTTAGTGGTGGGGTTTGTGCTTCTCTGGTCCGCAAACGTTTACGTGGCGATAATCAAAGAGCTGAATTCACTGACAAATACTTACCTGATGTCTCACAATCCAAGGTAAACTTATACTTAAGTAGTTCTTATTAAATAAACAAATAAAATCTAACATTTCATATTCAATTTCACAGTTCTTTTATTAATTAGCTTTTAAAACTCGACTACCAAAACAAAATTTCACGATGAGGTTGCCTACCAAAAATTAAACGATCATTAAACGGTACCGCCGACTTAGACTGTGGTAAGCCGCCAATATAACAACCAACCCAACATCGACAGGGTTTTTGACATTAAAAATGCAATACTGAATTTCGGTTACCAAATTTCCACCGCATGCATTGAGGGTTAATTATATATAAAACAAGTCGTAGTTTGAATGAATGAGTTTAATTATTGAATGAAAATTGGGATGAGGGCATTGGGGCATTAGGGATGCATTGGGTCAACCAATTGGGAAAATTTTAAGTAACATATGCACTAAATGATACACACTCAATTCAATATTAGAGCTTATCGCGCTGAATTAATTTGTATGCTTCATCTGGTAATGCATGGTGCTTGCGTTTTTCTTCAAGTATCACTTGCTTTTGATTTTAGATTTCTGATTCAGTTATTTTTACTGCCAATGTATTACATTTGCGCACGTGTGAAAATTAATGGAGTTAAATTATATTCTCATTAAATAAAACACTTCCAAAAATTTCGGTAGTTACACTGGAATTTCGATTTTTTCATTAACGTTAAATCACTACGTAGTACGTAGCACTACATGTGTCTGTCAAAATATGATGCGGTAATTATCGTGGACACTTTATCATCCACAAGAAAAAATACGAACGAATGTTTCAATATTTTTATATCACGACGGGACAGGATCTAAGGCCGGCGCATGGTATCCTCACCTTACCAAAATTTAACCAAACTAATCCTATACAAAAAAAATTCGACTCAAAATCCCTTTTCCTAAAACTTCCTTTATTTTTTTGTTATTTCTTTTTTTACGGTTTACGTGTGGAATCTACTTGCAGGGGACTACTGTAGCGACTCTACATACATCTCTGACAGGATCCAGATGGCGTGGTCTCAAAAAAGGCAGCCGGCCTTTTGTATAAATATGATAAACCACACTATGTTTTATTGGATAGTTTTAGTTCGGTTCTTCGTTTAAAAAAGGAAACAACTTCAGAATTTCACCATATCCAGAATTATTCTATGCATCTGGAAGATGATGCATAGAAAAATTCTAAATGTGGTAAGATGCAAAGTTTTTTCTAAAATTTATCTGGGAAGAGTGTATCATCCCCATTGCGCCCGAAGATTTGCTTAAAACGGCTATTACCATACACCATTTGAGTTATTTGAGTTTACGCGAATGCCCTTTGGTTTTTGAAATGCTGCGCAGAGCTTTCAACGCTTCATGAATGAAGTGGTCAAAGGTTTAAATTTTGTATATGTCTACTTAGACGATATACTTGTGGCTAGTAAAAATGAGGACGAGCACAAACTTTATCTCAAACAGTTATTTGAGAGATTAGTCAAAGTTGGAATAAACAGTCAAGTTTCAAAATGCGAATTCGGAGTATTCGCTCTAGAGTTCCTCAGCCACCATATTACCATAGATGGCATATTACCTTCACCACGGTGAGTCGAAGCTATATAAGAATTTTTCGCTCCAACAACCATAAGACAAATTCAGCGAGTTGTGAGAATGGTCAATTATTATCATAGATTTATTGCCAAGCTAACCGGATTGCGGATTGATATGCGGATTATGCATACTTGGTAAGTTTGATAAATTGCCAAAGAACAATAAACATTTCTCTTGGTAATACGACTGCAACGAGTCGTTCGTTAAAATAAAAGGTGCAATTGCTTACGTAGCAATGTTAGCCCATCCCCTTTCTAACTCGAAGTTGAGTATTGCCATATATGCTTCAAACATTGCCGTAGGAGCAGTGTTACAACAGATGAATGAACGATGTTGGCAACCTTTAGGGTTCTTTTCCCGCAAACTCTCTACAGCGGAAACTTAATATTTAGTCTTTGACAGAGAACTACTGGTAGGTAGTTTATCATTTACACGGAGCAAAAACCTCTTACCACGGCAATCACATCACTGAGCGAACATTGAAGAAGATTGATCATTTTCAAAGCTTAATTTTGCGAAAATCAGGTTCATTCTTCTAAATTTTTATAGAGATTTCTAGAAGTTAAATTAAAGTTTCCAAATAATAAAAGTTGAACACTATAGTAGATTTATTATTAAAAAAAAAAAAAAAATATAAAAACTTAAGAATTAATATTTTAAGATCACCTTGCAGTTCAACAGGCTGCGTGAAATTTTGAAGTAGTCGTATCCAAGTTTTAACATCTATCCAATCATAATATCTCGACCATTATCTCGAGCCGCAATTAAAAGAACCAATATAACTCATCTGAGGTTCAAATTTGAACTGAATGTGGGGCGTGGAAGGAATACGACGGATTATAATAGAAAATCCAGTAAAACGTAAATAACATTCGCCAGCTTTCGCTCTAGAAATTGTCAGAGCACAAAATTAGTCATCTCTGAAGATCTTAAATATCCAATTCTAAAACTACAACCAACATTTAAAAATAAAAGTCAAATTCTTCATTATGTTTGGTTGGCAATGTATGTATGTATATCTATGGTTTGCCTTCAATTTCTATAATGAAATCTTTTTAACATACTAAAATGTCAAATTTAAAGCGACTTGTCATATAAAAACTCGAAGTAGTTATTTAGGAAGCCAACCTCTGAATTTGACATTTGCATCCCATTTCAAAATTTGGCAGTTCGATGTATGTTGATCAAATATTGAATTTTAAAAAATATTTTTTTTGTAATCGCACGATTCTAAAATTTAAAATTGCCAAATTTCGGAATTTTTGTAACTGTTCTAAAATTTCAATTCGTTTTATTGAATTTTAAAAATTTTAATGCACGATTGAATTTCGATAATTTTTCATAGGTTAAAATGCTGAATTTCAATGTTTTTGAAATTTTCGGACATTATACTGGTACATAATATGTTTAGTGTTTAACTGTTTATGCATATAGTGCTAACACAACTGTGATCACTCTATCGGGTCGTTTCCTTTGCCTCAAAATCGGGGTCTGATTTTATAACGAATAAAATAATTGCCTGAATGGACAGCATGAACTACATAAATTGTTTGGTTGGAACGTCTTCAATTACATATTTAAATTATGTAAAACATAATCTTTTGCGTTCGAAAATTTTTCGTCAGCCTATATATAAATCATAAGATATTTGCTGGTTTAAGTTAACGAAATATTTAAATATTTGAGGCAAAATTCTAATATTTCTGAATTTATTTGAAAATTTTAAGGGGCCTGTAAAATCATCAGTAGCCAGACATATTCATGTATTTTTAAATCAAAAATTTCAAAGTCATAACATATCTCCCTATGTTAAAACATTTTCTAATGAGACTAAATTGAATAGACAGAGAATTTGTACTTCCAAATTTTAGAATGTTTTTTCAATTTCGATTTATGTATATGAAATAAATATTCAGTTAAATTTTAAATGTTTCTTCCAATTTCAAATCCACACCTAAAAACTAAATAAAAACACACGAAAGGAGTTGTTTCTAAAGTTTCAACATTTTAAATTCCTCTGAATTCGAAGATGTGAATACGTGGGTGGTTATTGAAATTTCTGAAGTTATTCTACAAGTTTGTTCACTTCGGATTTCGAAATTTAAGATGGCAACACTGTATTTAGTAAGGAGTAAAGTACAAATAAAAAATAAAGGTTCTAAAGCATTTGTATATATGTATACTTCGGAATCTGCAAAGTTTTGCAACTTGAATGATTTTATTAGTTTTATTTAATCGTTCAACCGGAAAACGAACTATAAAGGAAGGTCCACCAAAAAGAATGTTAAAATCGGCATATTTTTATAAACGGTAAATCAATTTTTATTATATCAGGTCCATAAAAGGCTCAGGGCCATGATTTTTAATTTGCCATCTGTACAATGCAAACCTCCATGCCAGCTGGTACTGAAATTATCATCGCCCGTCGCATCGATTTTGCACTCTCAACAGAGGGGGTGATAGATGTTTTTATCATCAACTTGCTCGAAATCAATTGCTTTAAATTCCTTTTATACCTATCTTTTCAAACGCCACAGCTTTAACAAATATGCTGTTTGCTCAGTGGATAAGAAAATACTTGCCATTTGATTTGTTCTTGTTTCGTTAAAACTTCGATCGAAAAAGACACCAAAAAGAAACGAAAATATTTATCGTTGCGGTTACACGATTTTTGTTTTTAGTAAATCGGTAACAATTCGGAGTAAAATCCGGAAAATATTTCGGTTAGTTACGGTTTGTTGTTCCGATTCAATTCCTGTTCGAAGATATTCTGGTTTTAATTGGCCGTGACGATACCGTTTCACATATTCTTTGAATTATTTTTAAATTTTATTGTTTACTTTATAACTTTAACTTTACAGTGCACCGCAAAAACCAATGGCTTCTATTTTCACTAAATTAGTTATGCTATAAGTGTGAGTTTGGTAGTAAATAAAATTTCCCGATAACTGAAAGTTAATTGGTAAGAAATCTTTAAAGTTGTCAAAAAACAATCAACTACGTTCAACGGTATCGCAACTATCAGTTACCTCTTTGTAGTATAGTGAATTATTATCTCGGCATTCTGCTCCTTTTTTCACTATCGCCCCTAAAGGTATTTCATTTGGAATAATATTATCCGGAGTTATTGAAAATAGATTTGGGGTTGCCTAATTCTATGTTATAGTTGGCTTTTCCTCATGTATATGAATTCGGTTGCTATATAGTCGGTTGAAAATAAATTTCTTACACGGAGCAAATTTATAAACCCAACTACTTAATGATTTAGATACTCATATACTCTCAGCCGTAGCTTTCCAATCATATACTGGAAGCTCTTCCAAATTAAATATTTCAGTGTATTCGTTGAGCCGCAAAATCGTTTCTTTCCGTCTGTCTATCGGGCGATATAAACGAGTGCCTTGGTGTAGGAAATGTAATGGTTATTTTTCTTATTTGCTCAGGTGCATTTTTAGCCGTTTTGTAAGCATACAAATCATATAACGGTTTTTGTTCTGGACACATTCATCATAAAACAGTTTTACAGAATTCATTTTTTCGTCAAAATTTGTTAATGTTAGCTCATGGTAAACAGTTAGCTGATGGGCCTTTGCAGATTGTAAAGTTGTATTAGTAAAACTGCCGGCAGAACCATATTTTTATGGCAATCAAATAAAAAAATTACTTCACAAACGGATCCTGCCGCAGCTAACTCGAACATCGGTTGATTTTTTTTACGGAACGATTTTTTGATATTTTCCTTTAAATATAAACGTTTGGAACATAAGACGGTTGCAGGCAGGCTTGCCACCTTTTGAAAAAGTAAGAGGAGGACACTGAATTAATGCGACCGCTGTAAAAATCAGATAGCTATTGAGCACTAAAATGCATTTAATTTAATCATTCAGCTTTTTTAAGATTATTATTGTTGAATGCATTTTAGTGTTTTTTTTTCACCTACCTCAGCAGTAATTAAGGATAATATGAATAAAGGTATTCTATCTCAATTTACTTGTCTTTATCGTACTGTGTCGCAGTAGGTTTTAGAAATGGACATTCTCCACAAGGACGATCTTTTGCTCAAAATTAATCACCTTTTGAAATACTTACACTCAAGTACATAACTTCATTTATAACTTTTCAGGGATACACACTTATTTATAAAAGAAACAAATAAATGATTTCATTATCTGAAAAGAGATATGATATGGACCGGTCATCGACAGCGAGGAAAACTGAAGATGGTGACTTAGAGCGATTACAGGGAAGGTGAATTTGTAGAGCAATGAAACTATCATGGCAACATCTTTATTTGACTAAAGACACTACCGTAAATGTAAACTGTAGTAAATTAGATGTGTCTAGACTATTCAGGAACAGTCTAGACACCCTCGAATATTGTGTAATATTCTAGTAGGTTAGAATATGTGATAGTTAGTTGGATTTTAACAGTGATAGTGTTAATAAGAAGTAAATTAATGTGAAATAGTTAGTTGTGTGTTAATCGTGATAGTGCTAGTAGTAATAAATACGAAAAAGTGAAAGTTGAATTAGTGAATTAATTAAATTAGTGTTTCGAACCTTGTTTGACAAGGCTTAAACGTAACATTTATTTAACATCTTCGTGGAGGCTACTTTTGGTTTTAATTATAATTTTAGAAAACCAAATTCTGCTGAAAACCGAACTCAAGACACTTTTCATCAAACTTAATTTAAATTCTTAAATTTTCAAAGCTATTTAAATTTTCTAGTTTTGTCTCTAATTTATTAAAGCGTCGTGTGATGTTATATTATCCAAATAAAGCAAATTCGATTTTATCTGCCGTGCGGTTTAGATTTAAAATCGATGGACGTGATAAAATTTAAATTAAATAGTGAAAAAATGCCGTGTTAGCTTCTTATTTATGCAAAATATGACGATGCTTTCTTCAACTTAAGAAACTCTAACGTCAATTACAATCATTCACGTAAATTTACCCTAAATCGGTTCTAAAAAAGATTTAGGATTTTTTTAAACCAAAATTCACAATTCCATATAGGCGGGTGAAGATTGTTCTAAAACCCGATTATGTGACTTTTTTTATAACTCATATATGTCGTATAAATAAATTCCAAATTTTCTTGGGAAACCCCTTGGAATAACACGTATATCCGAAAAATATTTCAATTTGAGAAAATGTAGTGGATTTTGACGTTTCGGACAAACATCTTTGCTATATGACCTCATATAGCAATATATCGAATAGATCTTTTGCTTAGTTAGCTTAAACCGGAAGACATCTTAACTTCTATAGGATTTTCCCTAGAAAATAAAGAAAATTATGTCGTACCAAATTTTGTTGTCCCAATGATAAAATTCATTATATCGAGACAGTTTGCTTTGCACACCAACGCATATAAGCAGAAATTGATTTTGTTGCTTTTTAGAACAGATTTATGAGAAATATGCATACGTATCACAACCAACGTCAAACTTAAGCCAATATAAGAGAGAACTGAAGTGTAAATCTCATAAGACCAACGACCTCTGAAGTGCGACGACCTCAAAATTGTAGATGTTGTGGGAACATTGATATTAGGCTAATTTCTGAAAAATATTTTGCTCATATATGAGCTGTCTTAATTTGCTATGCAAAATTTCAAGGTGTATCATTCTTAGTATCGCTAAGGTTTTTAAATATTTTCTCTATCGTCATTTAATTTAATTATCTTAAAACTAATATATAGATATGATCTTAAAAATTACAAAATTCATCTAATTCTAATTTAAAATTGTGTAAATCATTGTAATTTTCCAATTTTTTTAAATACTATATGAAAACGTCTACAAGATTAATCCATAATTGATATTCCATCAAATAATTCCAACTCTCCAAATTATCTCAAAACTGATTGATTGATACAGTCCATGATTTATTTTCCTGATGGAATACATTATGGTCCCCGTGGAGGATGTAGGAAATTTCTTACGAAAGGAGGACGGGTGGCAAGCCTAGTTGCCAGGACAAGCAAACTTAAATAAAATTACTTATTTTCCGGAAATAAGCGTATTTAACGGTTTGATTTGGGTATCCCAATTTATATGGATTCCACAGTTTTTTTATTGTTAGTGATTACTAGGAACATATCGTTTAGATATTTTTGAATTACGCTCATAATGGGAATCTAGCGTTAATAACTGCATCCCTTTTTTTTCTTCAAGGGTTATTGAAATCTGCTTTCCTTCCCGATTCTTGTAAAATAGGTAGTTTTGGCATAAGAATATGGAGAGTTTTGGAAAATTTCATTAATTTTATTACCAATATTATCATAGAATAGGTTGTTTTGGAAAACATTATTTAACATATTATAGCACTCACCGGGAGCAATCGTTTGATTTATCATACTCAATTTTCTCAAAACTGTGTTTTAGGTATACCTAGTTCTGGAAATGGACACCTAAAGTTTGGGTTTCATTCATCGATAAAGTCGTCTGAAGCGTAGAAACGACACAGTAATTCAAAAACCACTGGTTATGACTAAAAGATAGAGGACGTTCTTAAACAAATCAATATACATATAATATAGATACGGTTTATGTATAATTTAGTTGCAAAATTTAATTTTTGTGTATATAATGGTATTATCCCAGCTAAAGCTCTATTATAAATTATTAACTATATGCACTCGCAAATCGCAAGAATAGCAACCCCAAAAAAAAATCATAAAACTTTTAAGCAACAAATTTATTAAATGTAAAGCTTAAAATTATTATCTGTTAACCCTTTCAACATAATACCCCCTACATATACTCTTAGCAGCACAATAAACTTTTACCTCATTAAAATTTTATATATAACAGAAGCACAAATTCACCCTATTTATTGGGTTAATTTTACTGGTTCTCCGGGTATTCCGTTTCCTCGTTCTTTAATTGAAAAAACTGGACATACATATACGTACATACATATATAAAATATACATATAAGATAGGAACAATGACATAAAAGTTTTATAAGGATAACCGCAACAATGAAAAATGAGCTTTAATTTTTTTTGTCACCCAATTAATAAATTTTAGAAAAACCTAAATGTTTGGTTGTGTATAGTCTATCCATATATAGGGGATGGGGTGTAAAATTTTATTGTTCGTCGTGTTGTGATAAAATTTATAACGATACAATTTTTTGCTTGAGGTAAAACAAATTTATATAGGTAAGTCGATATAAAAATAAAAATATTAAAATAATTTTTAAAAATATCTTAAATAGTTGAGTAATTTATTTATATGTCACTGTGTATAGGTACACAAAATATATTCTAAAATTAATAAATTTTATTTTAATTAAATCCTTGACATTTTAAAATAGTACCCCTAGTTTGTTTTATTTTAACTTTTTTTTTTTCCTAATTGAAAATGATTTTTTTCACCAAACCAAAAAGCTATATACGTATATATAGAATATGAAAAGGAAACAACAACAACAACAACAACAACATAAATAAATTTTCCTGATGGATTAAAATTTTTTCAACTTTGACCACAGCATTGGGTTTGTCTGTGTAATTAATCGTAATGATGCATTATATGGACATTAAACAAATTACTTTTTATTGTTGTTGTATTTGTTGGTCCCATATACTCGTATATACACAGACATAGGTATGTCTACCAACTTTCATTGGAGTCTTAGAGGTAGAAAGCTATGTTATGTTAGCTATGCGGTTTTTGAGGCAAATGGCTTTTTGTTTATTGATTTCAATTTCAATGACAAAATGCTTTTTTACACACACACGCACACGTATAAAATTATGATTTAGTTTGAGTAAATATGAATTTATATGTAAGTGTTAGAACCTATCAAAAGTTATGATTGTTATTGTTGACAAAGTTCTTTACGAATAATCTATGTATATATGTATGTACATATATGATGATTTTACCGCATTACAACTCATTTATGGATAACATGTCGCCGTTTTATTACATAAATGATGTGTGCGTCGCGCCCAAAAATATTATTCTTATATGTACGGCTCATAAAACATATATTTCTATTATTTTAATAATAAACAACCATAAAGAAGCCTTTTATTAGGTATTAAAACGGGTTTAACAATTTTTTTACTTATCTTAATTTTTTTTTTTTTTTTGTGAACGCGCTAAGAGGGTTTAAAAGGATTTCTTATTTATATCGCGTATATACGTATAATAAAAAATTTATTTTGAATTCATTATCCTTATTTATATATATATATATATATATATATATATATATATATATATATATATATATATATATATATATATATACATATATATATATATATATATATATATATATATATATATATGTATATAAGCTTGTTCTTGATCTTATTGTCAGTAAAATAATGATGTAAGTTATTGTGTGCCCTATTTACAAATTTTTGACGTATTTTTTTTTTTAATGAGCTGGTAAATTCTTAAAAATGTGTTCTTTATGTCCAGCGAGAACAAATATTTTAATATATTTCTAGATTTCTATATAGTCCCAGAAACAGAAAAATGTCTTTATCATGATTTTTATTGGCATAACCGAAGAATACAAATCTGGCAAAATGTCGGAAGGTCGCAGGACTAGAAATTCTATAGAGTATATACAAAATTACAATATATTAACAGGTTTAAATAAATAGAGTTGCCCTTAGCTCTTTGTTTATATATTTTCGGGTAGCTTTAACTACGATCTTTGAGATCCTGGGGGCTTATACTATAATTTTTACAGAGTGATTTTAAATGTTTTTTTTTCACAATTACATTTTTTGTTTGATTTCTGAAATTCGAAAATACTTCCCGTAATCACAAAAATAAAATTTTCACTAAGCTGTTCGAAAATGTGAATATAAACTGATGGAAATCTCTATTCTAAAATGTATATATCGCGCCCAAGATGTCTAGAGCACCTTGACCACAAATATGGTTGGTTGTCTATTAAGGTAACAGAACATGTTATGGCATGATCCGCGAAGTATACAAAATTTTAGTGGGATGAGAAACTAGTTTATTCATTGAATGACTACAATCAATATATGCGTTTAACACCTTAACGTCTTACTTACAACATCGTAAAGACGAATCTTTTACCATCAATTTGGATAGTAACTATTCAGTTAATCAATTAAAAGTTGGTTTAGATTATATCACAAACTGTCCATGTCGTAACATCAAATGGATCTTTAATATTCCATTCAATATGCATTCTAGCAACCTTATAAGAACCCATCTGCATAAATATTACAACAAGCATATCCACCGATTACCTTATGAAGCTTCTTCATTGTGGTCGGTAAATATATTTGTATTCGACAATCATACCAAACTTTATATAGAAAAGCCTATTATTAAACATCAATTTGGCTTTGACGGTGAAAATCTGATTGAATTCTGTGAGGACTCCAATAACTTTTTAACATCACACATAGTACATATTCTGTTCATCGGGCACGGAAATCATGTTAGATCTCATGATGTACAACCATTTAAACATTATGTACAAAAAGGAAAACATCACGATACCAACTCTTACAAATGTTCAAGGAGTTCCTGGGTGTGGTAAATATATACCTGAATTATAAACAACCATAAACTAGGTAGTGATCTTGTTCTATGCGCCACTAAAGAAGGACTAGCTGATCTTAAATTAAAACTTGCTTCTCGTTGTGTTAATGAAAATATGGATTTCAACAAAGTTAAAGGTAACTACAAAACGGTTGCTTCTTTTCTGATAAATGGTTGTCTCGAGTATGATTGATGAGTACATGATGGTACATGCTTCGGACTTGTGGTTATTTAAAGCAAATGTACAAAGGTTTTCCTTCTGGGTGATAAAAATCAGATACTGTAGCAAACGTAGAACCGTTAAATGTAACATATAGTTGTCCTGCAGATGTTACGTTTGCTCTAAAGGAATTTTATCCTAATATCAGCACTAAAAATTCCGTGGAAACCTCGGTTGAATTTCTTAATTTGCCATCAACATTGTCGATGCTACCTGTCTTAGATAATATACATATTATCTAACTTTCACCAAGGCGAATAAATAATTAGTTTCTCAACTATACCATCAACTATAGTAAAGTCATGACGATACATGAAGCGCAAGGTTTAACATCACCTAATGTGATATGTGTAAGAACAATTGCGAAACCTCATGAATTATTTGACAGTGTGCCTCATGCTATAGTTGCTATATCAAGACACCTATGTTCTTTTGAATATTTTTCACCAGTTAAGAATAACAGACTACACTTACTAGTGGCGAAGGGTCGATCTTACACAATTATTATAAATCAACACCAGCATTTAATTTACATGCCTTCGGAAATTTATCACAAACAATCAGCTAAATCAGTAAAACCTAAGAAATCCGAGAAATTTACGATATACTTCCAGAACGTGAATAAGATGGCATCTAAAGCTTCAAAATTTTACAATTTTGTTTTAAAAACCAATTATTTTATTTATGTAATTGGTGAAAGCTCATTGAATCCTAACATTAACAGTAAGGAATACTTTGGAAATGATTATGCTGTTTTTAGATGTGATCGAACGAATCTGTTTATTTATACACTACATTCCACCGAGTTCGTGTAGTGAAATATACGGCAGATGCAGTGATGCAGTAGACGAATTAATTAATCTAACAAAATCAAATGACTTAGTCTTAGTACTAGGTGACTCTAATCTCCCGTAATGTGGAATTATGATCAAGATATTGATTCCTTTCTACCATGCAATATCACATCAGAATCGGAATAAGTCTTTCTTGATGCTATGTTTAGTTTTAATATATTAGATTATTAGATTTATTCTTCACAAATGATGCAGAAATAGTTAAAGTGTCAGAATCACTCAATCCATTTGTTGTTAATGATGTTAACCACAAATCTATGGAAATAGTTTTTGTTTCAAATGTAATTAAGTCAACAACATCCGGGCATCATACCACCTATAATTTTAAAAATATAAACCACACTGGACTTCTGCAGTACTTAGAAGCTATTCAATGGGACGCTGCTTTAAACACTAATAATGTAAACCAAGATGCTAACAAATTTTTCCAAATTTTATTACAAAGTTTTGAAACCCACATTCCATTGTGCCGGAAAAAATTTAATATTCATCCTCCTTGGTTTGACGACCATCTGATTAATCTGAAGAACCGTAAATCTAAAACCTATGCCAATTAAAACTGGTTTAGAATCGGATAGGACTGCGTTTCTCCAATCTATAATGAAGAATTTGATACATACTTCAAGGAAAAGCAACTCTCACATATTGCAGATGTACAACGAAGCATTACAACCAACCCTAAACAATTCTGGAAATACTTTAGATCCAAACGGTTATCCAGAGTCTTTTGATTTACTAGTTAAACGATTAACGAAATTGAGTAGCATTTTCAGATGGATGTGGTTTACACGAATTTACACTCAGAGAACAAACCTGTTTGCGATATCCGAATCAATTACCCTACCGAATTATTCGGCTATTAAACACATTTTACTTGCGATAGAGTTGCGATAACCTCTTAAATTTGTTTATCACCACAATTTATACAGTCGAAAATTTTCTAAAAAAAATTTTGTTCAGAGAATGGGGTATTGTAAAGTCAGCCGTGGAAAACATTTGATTGTAATTGTGTTCCATATACTTATACTCTTTTTAATAAACCAAACTACTTTGAAAAATATTCGTTCGTCTTTGAATTACAGCCAAATTAAATTGCAGACGTTAGATGGACCACCCTTTATTACTAATTCTGAGCTTGTTAACTTATTGTCTAATTATGGACTCAATCGTCAAACCTACGCTCGAGCATACAATACTGGGATCCCGCATTATCTGGTTCTTCAGGATTTCCGTTCGTTTTCCTGAACCGAAAACCGAAATTGAATTTAGCAAAATTCCCGGTTTTTGGTGCTAAATAACCTTAAGAAAACTATCTTAGCTATCGTTTATATATTTCCCACTGTTCGGACACATTTCATTAAATTAAATTATTGCATTGATGATAAAATGAAGATAAGTAAAATATTCATTATTATAGAAAACACATAAAGTCTTTGTAAGTTGTTGCTGAAATTTAGGTGAAAATCAGGTCCTAAGTACTTTTTAGTGGGTGATTTTGGAATTGGTTTTTAGACCCATGTGGTTTTTGCTTAAAAAAGACGTTATAAAGATTAAGTAAAGTATATGGTGAATTCATCATGACTTCGCTGAATCTGCGATGGACACTAACTGCGAAAACTTAATTAACCCGGTAACATTAACTTATATTGATCAGACACAATAGAATATTTAGTGTTAAGTATTTTTGAAAATTTTTGAAATTAATGTTCGATGGGTCGCACAACCATTTGATTTAGCACAAATAATCATGTAATTAAGGAACAATATGAAGGCATACTCAGAGTTCTGTAACCACCTCTACGATTATTTGGTATTGCCTGTCAAACACAAATTACACTTTTTTTAGTGTTGAGTATTTTAGAAAATTCACGAAACCAGTGTCCGACGGGTCTCAAACATTTTGTCAAAGCAAATATTTACGAGTAATCCATACGATTACCATTATCATTTGACTTCTTAATGTGTTATCATTTTACGGTCGCTACAGGTCTCCCCTGCAACTGAAGATTCCCCCTAATATGAAGCTGATATAGTTATTAGAATTATAGTGCAATACGTATACTGTTTTACGCGCTCGAGGTGTTGATATTTGATCAGACGAGGCTAAAATTCCGTTAGCTGGCTTCAACCGATCAATCGAAATGTTATAATTTTTATCTTTGATCAAGATACTGAAATATTTCGAAGGCATCTAATGACTTTATATGGGCCTTCGTAGGGTGGTGTGTGAATAATCCTGTACGAACCTTGTCCGTGCGAACAAAACCAAAATCAAAAGTGTTCAACGTTTTAGAGACAAAAATTGTGTTTTGATTAGTGGTTCGAGTTGCTATTGGAAGAAGATTTTGCATGGTGTTGCGTAATTGGTCGACAACTGTGTTTGGGGTTGGTAAAGGTGGAAGAGAATTTTCGTCTATAGACCATTTCCGCTGATGAACATCTTCTTTCACTGTAGCTCTAATTTGATTTAAGCTAATTAGATACACACGTAGAAGTGATTGTAGCTGCAGACATATTGTCCATGCAGTAAGCTTCCGGCCATCTAGTAAAACGATCGACACAGGTAAGTATGTAAGAATATCCTTTGGATTGTGGAAGTGGTCCAACAATATCTAAATAGATATGCTTGAATCGACAACAAGATTATGCCCAATGGATCACATCTTTATTTTGCCGTAGCATTGGCAAAAGTATCGAGCAGTAATAAATTTTAAAATATTGTATAATGCGTCGAAAATGGTTCGACGTAGTGATTCTGCGATGTACGGTCAATTTGCACCCGTAGATGTTTCGCAGTTAATTTCTAAGCCAGGTAATTTGAGAAGCTCTAGTTTCTGTGATGAACTAGTGTGACAAACAGAACCGCTAGATAAATTGCTAGTAATTCCCGATCGAATTCGGAGTACTTTTTCTCGGCATCCGATGGCTTCTTGGAAAAAAATCCCAATGATTCCCAAATATTATTATTAAGCTGTTGCAGAACCGCTCCAATCGCAGAGTGAATAGGGGCAAGTGTTTCGGCGAGTTTCGGAATAATTCTAAAATAACTGTGTACGTGTTTAATTAAATTCATTTATTGAGAAACCCAAGACCGGAAATTACAAATTACCCCTAAATTGTGTACCTCAAATGTTTATTTGTTACATTTATTCGCTACGGATAAGCCTAAATATACATTGAGTGTCGATTGGAACTACCTGCTTAACCGAATTGAAATAATCGAATGCTTAATTTGGTTAGTATAGTATCCACATAAAGCGTTTATAATAGGCCTACTGCAAGAAATATTTACTCATCAATCAAGGTGTTTTTATGCCCTTCCCAATCCACAACCAATTAATTGAATTTAAAAAACTTTAAAATTTTCAATAAATTCAAGTTATAAAGTTTCAATTTATATACTTTAAACAAAAAAAATTATATTCGTTATGTTGAAAATATTATTGAAAGCTTTATTTATTTGAACTTTTTTTGTTCACTGGTTTTGTATTTTGGAAAATAATCAAAATTTCGAATGTATCTAAAACAAATTATATTTTGTTAAATAATTGGTGAACGGAAAATTTTCAAGTATGCTAGCTCGTATAACTTCTAAATCTTTAATTTAATAAATTTTTGTAAAGTTTAAATTAATCAAAATAAGTTTCCATTTCGCTACATTTACAATATACATTGGAACAGACAGTATATACATTAGAAAGCTCAATTTGTGGTTGCCGTTATATCAAAAAATTTTTTTTTTATAATAACCGAACAATTTTCATTTTAATTCAAAGGAATAGTTTATATGTTATCGGATTCGTTTTGTAGTTTCTGTGGAATTTTTGCCGACTCTCGAAGCGAAAAACAAACAAAATTGAAATACAATAGAAAAACTCAATTAAAATGGGCGAACGTTGTATAGGGAACATGTATTTTTTTTGGTTTCGTTTCTATTTTAATTTTCAAAAAAATCAAATTCAATTGGATTTTTTCCAATCAAAAGAGAAAATTTTATTTGGAATTTAAATTAAAGCTATTTTTTATAAAAATTGTGCGGTGAATGGTTTTGTTGTTGTGTTACATCGCGCGGTCAGGTGACCTGATTTCATGCAAAACAGTGCTTATACGTTTTATATAATTTAATTATAAAACTTATGTTTTTAAATTACTCAACCAATACTATAATTATTTATATAGAGTATATGGGAAGCACAAAATTATCAGAAAACTTAAAAGCTATACCCAGTTTTTTTGTTTCTAGTTTTTCCACTTTGTCGATCAATATCATAAAATATTGTTATTTTGCTTTCTATCAAATTTTAAGCCTTAGCTATGGGGCTTATACTTACATTATTCCAAATTTTAAACTTATTTTCAAACAACACCCGTATATTCAACCAATTAACAAAATGAAGTGTTAATCATCTTGTATTTTCATTAATGTAATAGATAGTGATAAGCTGCTGTATTTTCGGTATCTAACTATCACTGGATAGGCTTTTATATAATCATTCAATATTTAACTCTCTATATATATAGCGATGATAATTCGTATCTAACTGACGCATGGCTTCTAGGAATGAAGGATTTTTATGGGCAAACAAAATTTTGTATCATTATTCATTTGCGAATAAAAATATGTCTACGTATACATAAATTGTTTAAAATAAAATATATTTCTGTTTTTAGAGAATACAAGATATACAATATATACCTAGTGAAATGTAATAAATAACTATATATAAATTTATTTTCAATTTTCTCGACATAAAAACTTTACTATTAATTGAAATCTGCTCTATATAAATATACGATAACGATATGAAAATTTATTATATATTTGCGACTGGATCGTTGCCAAAATTTTTTTTTAGAACCGATTATCGAATCAGTTAGAATTTATTTCGATCTATAAAACATTTAGAGGCTCATTAAATTAATACACAACAATTGGCTAAACGCGATAATAACTTTTTAATGCTTCATATATATAAATAAAAATGAACAGCTGTATCTCATATACGAGTACATATGTAAAAAGAATACAGTATACAGAAAAATGCAATCAATACAACACTACAGTAAAAAAAAAATTTCAATTCTACAATACCAAATTTTAGATGACCATACCAAATGCCCACATAGTAAAATTCACAAAACATTGTCTTGCATCAGTATTAGCCAACTTTTCGTGTATTTTATTATGTGATAGCTTGGCTAGGTCGATTAATATTTTGTTTGTATGATGATTATTTTTGGGCCTAATTTTCATACAAGTTAAAAAAAAGGTATGCCCATACTTTACTGCTTAATCAGTTTATTCATTAGAATAAATAAATTATATGTCAAAAACTTTTAATTCCCCAAGAATGAAATTGATTTTTTTTATTAATTTTGAATATAAAAATCGTTTAGTTATTTTGCATACCTTTCAAAATTTTTGAAATATTTGTGAAGTTTAGTTTTAGTTTTTTTCCATTAAAGCTTTTCTGAAATTCTAAAAAAAATATTTTAAAGTGCAACCAATTTACAAAAAATGAAAAAAAAAATTCAAATTTTGCTCGAATCGTAAGTTTCGTTTAAAATTATAATATATTGTAGTGCTCGCCTCAAACTTAAATGATTGGTGAACCAATTATTCGGTTGAATTATTCGGAAAAAACTTGTTAAACCTTTGAATTAATTATGCTTCACAGAGTTCATGATTTAAAAATTAAGAACTACGAATTATTGAATTAAAACGATAATGACAAATTGAAAATAGATGACCCCAAAATATTTGAAACTATACGAATTGAGAATTTAAGCAATTTTAGAATTAATACATTTAATAATTAGTCGTCCACCTTTTGTAAGTATTTTATTGTTGAAAAATTTAGGGCAATACAAAATTTATGAGTTTAAGTATTAAAGCCAATATTTGATAATTGAGTTTAACACGAAAGTTTATATATTTACATAATTTCCTCCGGCACTCAATGATGAGTCTTACAAGAGCCTTAGCGGGCAAGTCTCCAAAATGAAAGAAATTTGGAGTGGTTGTCAGCTATCAGTGAGCGACCCTCAAAGCCGCTTATTTTACTGACATGGGTCCCTGCTCCACCAGAGGATCCTTGAGTCATAACAATCAGCCTTAAGCTGATGAATTCGATCATTTTGATTGAGGAATGGTGGAGCGAAATGCCAATCGATTGTCTTTCGGGTTGACCAAAATTCCTTTTTGAGAAAATTACAGGACCGGTTTATCTTTACAATATACGTTCTCTTTTAAGATCATATCTGGTCCGTAAATGTTTTTCCGTTTTAACTTTTTTTATGCTGGACTTCAAATGATATGGCCATGCTCACAATAAAACAGATTAAGTCAGCTTCGTTGGAATATTAAGGAAGCTGCTTTCTGTAATGCATACAGATATTTGTCTAATTCGGGAACCTTACCTTCCTGATGGTGCTGTTTCTGGATTGAATTGTACTAATATCAGATTTATCTATAAGAAGTCTGTCAATAGAACTCGGACGAGCATTTTTATTGGCACCAACATTAATGCAACCCTCATTCATCAGTGTAACTCGGCTGATCTTTTGGCAGTGCTGGTGCTCGTCAGTTTATTTACCGTAAGACTTTATCTTACCTCCTCCATCATGAGCTGACTAACCTTGTGTCATGGAGTAAGCATAAGCACATTCTTATTGTAATCGGATGTGATGCTAATGCTGGGGTAGTAGTACTCGATTTGTAATATATCGAATATTAATTAGAAGGGATCTTCTCTGTTCAACTATATAACCTCTTCTGAAGTTGAAGTTCTAAATATAAACAGCGAGCCGACTTTTGTTAATCAATTCGGCGGTAGGTGATTGACATCAGTTTATGCACTATGGCTAATCTTTTTAACCCGGGTGGTATTTTAATAAGCTTGTTGTAAAATGTTATCCTAAAGCTAACCAGTTCTTCAAATTTTAAGAGTACTGGCTTTAGAATATTAGGCAATTCAAAGTATTTTTTGAAAAAATTGGTCAAGGAGCTCCTTATCTTAAGTCTGTTATAGGCGTTTGGTGATCATTACTTAAAAAACTTAATTTCAATAGGAGCTCCTTGGTCCGGCGGTTCGATAATAATTTTTATGTACTGTTTTGTCACCACCGAGCTAGGAAAATTTTTTCATAATTTATATTTCTTAATTTAAAATTATTAAACAAACATTTTACTATAAAGTTATGATTATTTTTTACATCCTTTATAAAACAAAATTATCATCTCAATCATTTTAAATTTTCATAATTTCATTTGGTTAATCGTATGGTTCATATATAGTTTCGATATAGATATAGTGGCTCCATGCTACATGGTAAAGTAAGAGCTGGGTCATCTGTGATAAATTGAAAGTAGATATATCAGTTCATCTCCCTGATCACTGGAGCGTCTATCAAGCACAGGTGATACCGATTGAGGAGATAATGTGGTATCCTCGATTGATATCGCAATTTATGTGGACATTAGGCGGCGTTCACGTCGCTGGATTCAGTTTTTCTGACGTCTAGGGTGGCGTTGGGTTGCCACTTCTCTCTAAATGAGATGAGTGAACATTTCAACATTCAGATAGTCTGGGTTCCTGGCTACTCGCACGTCATAGGATACTGCAAGGCGGACGACAACTCTCCAACTGCTACCGGATAGGGCAAATTTGGGGAGGCCTACTAAAGCACTCAAGACAGCGCTTATAAAGGAAGAAGTAGCCTCATCGAATGAAAGGTGGACCAACACTCTCTCATGTAGTGTAGCAAGGCAAGTCTGGCCAAAGCTGGACTTGAAACGATGAAAGACACTGATCTCCCTAAGTAGACGTGAATTAAAAACGTTCGTGGGGATACTCACAGGACACTGCCTACTTGGAGAATATGCCAGGAGGATAGGTCTACTGGCTCTGACACAAAGAAGACGCAAATATGTGGGTAGATTCTTAATGGACTGCCTCTCTGATCTCAAAAACTGTAAGGTAGATATATCACGCTACATAAGTAGCTCAAACTGGTTGATATAGAGGTAACAGGGAAGTAAGACCCTGTGGTATCACAACGGACCGTCATCGGGCTAAGTGTGCCATAGCAGCCACATAAAATAACCTAACCTAACCTATTCTACTTCGTAATTTTTAAAATATATTTAAATAAATAAATGTTTTGGATTAAATAAATAATAGTGCGACTAATTTATAAAATCGTGTTGGTTTGTCAATTCTTAGAAGAGATATCAGTTGAGTCAAATTACACAAACATACTTACATAATTCTAGTGGAGTTAACTTTGAAAGTGTTCTAATGCAAACTGGAAAATTGAATTAAACAACTCTGTTTTATGTTCATTTACATTACTAGTGATAAACTGTATAATATAAGTAAGTACATTTGAACTAAAAATTGAATAAATGTTAAACTAAACAATTTAAATATATAATATGTTTGCCAACCATTAATTACCTTGCAAACATGAAACTGCAATATTAAGCGCATGATGACATTTCAGCTATAATAATATTTTAATTAAAACAATTTATAAAGACAAAGTATATATATATTATATGGATTATTATTCATTAAACAAACAGAAAAGCGAAATTAAGTTTATTCCATGTTCATTTTATTACTGTCAATTATTTTAAATTAAAAACTATAAAAAAAAAGAACTTTCAACAATTTAAAAGCTCAAATGCACGCTATTTTTTTTTATATAGTGATGCATTATTATAAAAATGACAGAAAACTTTTAAATTAATTTTTAACTTTTTCAGTATAGGTATGTATGTATATATTATTAAAACAAAATGTTAAAAAATATACATGTTAATTTAGCGCATACTACATTTTCTTTGTGTTAAGATATTTAGTTTAAATTAAATCCTTATTTAAAATAACAGCCAACCACCTAAAAAAATTACTAAACTGAGTCAACGAAAAAAAACTATTCTCGCCAACAACAATCATTTTCACAAGATCGTTAAGAATAGTGTACATAGTACAGAAGTTTATTTAAAATATATATTTATAAAAACTTTTATCATTTTACTGCACCTAGAACTGCTTGTATATATTAAATATACATAATAGAGTTTCAGGATAACGATAAGAATTCATTTTCATTTCGCACTCAAATAAGTTTTAATCGAATTGTTTCTTTGTGATTTAACAATACACCCCGGGTCTATAGGACAATCATAGCGAATTTTTGTTTTTTGTGATACACAATTTGATTTATGTACCTGAAACTATGCGACAGCAATCTTTATATAAAACTGATAAAATATGTAATGTCACGTGTAGTAATGTATATTGGAATAAAGGTGAAGATTTTAAATTTTTTAATGATCTGGAAATTTTGTCGTTCAACATTTTTGTTTGATTAAATTAATGTTTAATCTACTGAGAATAATTATTTTTGCTTAAAGTGCCTTTTTTTGTTATAGATTATTGAATATAAGGAATTCCGATTGAGCATACAAATTTAATTTGGAAATTTAGTGTATTACGTGTTTGTTTTAGTCGACCATGTCGAGCATACAGTTTGTTGTCTGTGAAACACTACGTGATTGCTTGGCCAGGTCGACTGAAATTGAGAAAAATTGATATATTTGTTTCTATTATTTACAAATTATTTAAAAAAAAAAAAAAAATATTTTGTCGATTTCAAATATTATTGAACCTTGCCTAGCACGCACATAGTGAAACACACGGAAAATTGTCTTCCATCAGTACTCGATGTTCTTCCTGTGTTTTACTTTGTGAGTGTTTTGCAAGGTCGAGTAAAATTTCAAATTGAAATTATATTTTTTTATAAAATTCCATTTACTATCATTTTTTATAATTACAAATAAAAAAAAATTTAATAGCAGATGCCGAAAAAAGTAAAGGACACTTTTAATTTTGCAACTATAATTTTCTGGAAATAAAAACTATTTAGACTCAGGCTGCGTGTCATGTTCAATGTATATGTCGTTTTTGGTAAAAACTGTAGTAAATGGAAATACTGTACTGCTGCGTATAATAATTAGACATTTAATTAATAACAACAGTAATTACATTTTCATTTTTATTAATTTTTATTTTTAGAATAAAATTTCAAAAGTTCAAGAGGCCAAAATTTCAAAAAAATGAGTTGACAAAATGTTTTTTCCATCTTTGATTTAGATTTTGATAAAATTTAAAACTTTTAGACAACAGAGAGTGGTTGTTTTATTGTAATCCAATGAAAATTGCAGAACCCCCACCTGTATCTTTTGTTGGATGAAAATGTCACTTTTCCAATTGATATAACGGACACTATCAAAAATATGTATCCCAAAGGGCAGATTGTAATTTTTGAATTCCAAAATCACGGATTTACATTTTTAGAAAGGTGCTGGATTTCTGATTTTACATTTGAAATATTAAATTATGAATTCATAATTTAAAGTTATACAATTTCACAATAAAATAAACTTAAGGAAATTTATACTTCAATTATAAAATTAAATGTTCAAATTATTAATTCTAACGATGCTTATTCTTAATAGTCAATCTTATAGTTCATTGATGGACAATATCAAAATCTAAATTAGGTAGATTTGGTTTTAACATCTTACATTTATTATGATAAAATTACAAATTCTTTTAAATTTTCAAATTGGGAACCTCTGGCTTAGAATTTAAAATTAATGGTTGAAAATATTAAGGAAATTGAAAATTTGATTAATAAAAAAATTAAATACAAAATTAGAAATTTAAAACATAAATTTTTTTTTTCTAAAGCAACTAAAAAATAAAACAAACTATTTTAGAATTATCAATTGGAAAATCTACATTACATCAAAAAATGGTGAGTGTACATATTAAATTCACAGTCTTAATTTTAAAATACATACAGTAAAATTTACAGAATTAAAATTCTAAAATTTTAACGAGATTAGGACTTATTTATGGATCTTTTAAATTCGCAACGTTTTTTAACTTAAACATAAAAAAAAAAATATTTTAAAAATTGATGACAGGGAAGTTCATACTAAAAAAATAACAAAAAAGTACACTGTTAAATTTGGTAATTTTTCCAATTGGAATTTTATTTAAACGAAAATTAAAATTTGATGTGTTTTAAAAATTGAATGCCGCCGATTCTAGAAATAATTACATACTCTCATACAGGTTCTCGTTTACATTATCGAATAGTTTAGACCAACTAGCATCTTATTGTGGTCAAAGCGACCCAATTCTGATGGACTTTACTATTTCTCATAGTAAATAAACTTTTCCGATTTAAAAAATTTGTATCACCAATTTTAGAGATTTCCAAGAGTTTTGTGGCTGGCCTATATTTTCAGATAGTTTAGGCTATTTTGAATCTGTATGATTAAAAAAATTAAATTCTAATGAACTTTACTATTTATTTTACAACATTTAGAAGTTGAAAATGGTGTAATATAAATAATAAAGTTCATCAGAATTAATTTTCGTGACCATATACGTCTATTTAAATTATATGAAATGATAGACCAGTACCTGGAGATATTTCTGGGATCGGCGGTACAAAATTTTAAAAATCAATCAAAATTAAGTAACTTTTAATTTTCATAAACAAATAGAAAAGTTCATCATAATTTAATCTGATGGCCACAAAAATCCTAAGTGTTCTAAACTATCCGGAAATATACATGAGTACCCATGGACAACTCAAAGATAGGCAGTAAATATTATTAAAACTGGTTTAAAATTGCAGAACTTCAAAATTCTGTGAAAATCTAACCGCTCAATCTTATTTAATTCCTATAGACGCTATAAAAGTGGCAATTGCTCTAAGCTATACGAATATGTACTCGAGAGTATGTAATTTTTTGAAACGGCAGCATACAATTTACAAAACGCGTCAACTTCAAATTTTCGTATAAATGAAATTCCAATTGGAAAAATTACCAAATTTAACAATGTACTTTTTTGTTATTTTTTTTAGTATGAGCTTTACTGTCCTAAAATTTAAAATTGAAAAATTATTTTATATTAAATTTCATTCAGCCAACACCATTTTTTGAATATTAAATTTGAGATTTTTAACTAAAATCAACTACATTTCTTATTTACAGTTTTAAATTAAAATTTTAAGCAACTGAAATACAAAAACAAATTATTTAAAAATAATTAAATTAAGAAAAAAAGTTTAATTAAATTATTTCACAAAAAACGAATAGTTGTATTTTAAATTTTTAAACTCTATAAAAAATAAACTTAACGTTCAAAAAAATAAATTAACACTAGAAATTTCACAATTTGTGTATCTTCTTCTTCAAGTTTTTTGTGATTTAAGCATCTTCTAAATTCTTAAAAATTTTGCAAATTTATAATAAAATTTAATTTTTTTTAAATTTCATATTTAAATATTTTTTTAATTAAAATTTTTTCAGCAAAAAAAAATTAATAATAACCAAAATTGGTGAGTTCTACATTTCTAATTACAGAATTAAAATTCTAAAATTATAGTGATCATAAAATTTTTTAAATTCTTAAACAATTATCGAAATTTGTGTAAATTTTGGTATTGAAAAATATTTTTTTCAATTTTAACTCTTTGACACTATTATTATTTAAATAGGGAGGGAAGTTTTTAAAATTACAAAATTTAAAGGCAAAATTAAAATTATCGTAATTTAAATTAAATTTTAATGATTTTGTTTCACCCAAACTCCAGAATAAAATTGAAAATAAAATTAAATTTGATTTAATGTTCAAAATTTGCAAAATCTTATAACTGTTGAAAATCTTGGTAAACCGAGAATTTTTAGAATTTTTTCGTTGGAAAGCAATTCAATTTTGTAGACTGAAACGATTTATGGCGTATTCAATCCAAATTGTGTTTTAAAAAATATTAGATTAAATTGAATAAAATTTATAAAATAAATTTTACAGTTCAAATTTTGAAAATGTTTTTAATGTTTTAATGTATCGAAATATTTTATTTCACAAAAGCTCATGTTTTTATGAAGAAATAAAAAGAAGTTTGGAAAGTTCAATAATATTATGCATTTCAGAATCCCAACAACACTTGCTTCATTTATTAGATTATCACAACAAACAATACTGCAGTATGTGAGGAATGAGAATGCGGTCAAATTCAATCTTTCATATTTGGTGTTAATTTAAGCATGAAAATGAATGAATTTTTTGTAATTCGAATTAAAAATTGTTTTCCTAATTGATCCATTTTTTAATTTAAATAATTTAAAATTATTAAAATTTGAAAGTTATAACTAATTTACTAACCTAGAAAATAGTTTAAAAATGAAAATTTGTCGAAATTTATATAACTAAAAATCACTCACTGATCAACTATATAAATTTCAAAATTCATCAAGTAAATTTGATCTGAAATTTCAGATTAATTTTAATATAATAAACCAACAATTTCTGAATTTGTTGAACATAATAAATTTTGAACGAGGTTAACACTTATGTCATCAGATATTAAGTAATAGAACAATTTGTGGAATTTTCTCGAAATCAGAATCGAGTTGTTGGCCATATTCCAGGATAAATTTGTATCGAATTATTTTTTAATAGCTCAACAATATCAACATTTATTTCCAGAATTTTATATTTTGAAACTTTTTAATTTAAGCCGAAATATTTAATTAAATAATAATGATATTTAAAAATAAAAATTCTGGAAATAAAAACTAAAAATTTAGATGGCTATAACTAATTACAAATTTTCAAATAAATAGACTGATTTTGTATTTTACTAAAATTTTAGAGTTGACATTTAAAATTTAATTTTTGTTTTTAAATACACAATACGAAAAGTAGTATCATAATTATAAAACTTCCAGACTCAGGCTGCGTGCCATGCTCAAGAGGCCAGAATTTAAAAAAATGAGTTGACAAAAAATTTTACCCCCCTTAGATTTAGGTTTCGACAAAATTTAAGAATTTTTGATAAGAGAGAGTTGTTGTTTTATTGTAAATCAATGAACATTGCAGAACATAATATACCTGTATCTATTGTTGGATGAAAGTGTCACTTTTTCAATTGATGTAACGGATAATATTTACCCCAAAGGCGAGATTGTAATTTTTGAAGGGAACTTCTTAAACTTCAATTATAAAAAAAAAATTATTAATTCTAACGATGCTTTTCCTTAATAGTCAATGTTATTATGGTTCATAGATAGACAATATCAAAATCTAAATTATTCAGATTTAGTTTTAACGTCTTATAAAATTAGAAATTCATTTAATTTTTCAAATTGGGAACCTCTGGCTTCAAATTTAAATGAAAGGTTGAAAATATTAAGGAAAAGTATTAAAAATTAAATAGATACAAAATTTGACAATTTTAAAACATAAATTTTTTTTTACTAGAAAGCAACTAAAAATAAAACAAACTATTTTAGAATTAAATTTTCAAAAATTGTAAATTTGAAGAGTTTTTTGAATTAAACATTGTAAATAATTATTTTGGAATTTTTAATTTTAAAACCTAAATTACATTAAAAAATGGTGAGTGTGCATATTAAATTCACGGTTTTAGTTTTTAAATAATATTATCAGTAAAATGTACAGAATCAAAATTCTTAAATGTTAACATCTTTTAAATCCTTAAAGTTTTTCAACTTTAAAATTTGATATTAAATTTCTAACCGCAAACACCAGTATTTGAATTTAAAATTTAAATTTTTTTCTAAAATCGACGATATTTCTGATTCACAGTTTAGAATTATAAATAACACTAGATTTTACAGAACTTAAATTCTAAAACATGATTGATTTTGAAATCTTTTAAATTAAAAATTTAAGCAACTGAAATATTAAAAAATATTTAAAATAAAATGACAATTTTAATTAAATTGTTTCAGAAAAAAACAATATTTGTATTTTAGCTTTTTAAACTCTATAAAAAATCTACTTAGCCTAACATTCGCAAAACTGGTCACTTCTACATTTCCATAATTCACAGTTTTAAAATACTTAAATATTACTAGGAATTTCTTCTAAAGATTTTCGTTATTTAAGCATCTTCTAAATTCTTAAAAATTTTAGATTCAAACATTTTTTATAATTATATTTTTTCAGAAAAAAAACATTTATCGATTTTTTAACTCTAATCTAAAATCTATTTAAAAACCAAAATAGCTGACTTCTACATTTTTAATTCACAGTTTTAAAACATGAGCTGAAATTAAATTATCGTAATTTAATTTAAATTTTAATAATTTTTTTTCAACGAAATTCCAGAATAAATTTAAAAATAAAATTTAAAATTATTTAATGGACAATTTTCTAAATTAAAATATCTTTTCATGTTCAAAATGATTTAGAATTTTTTCGTTGGGAAAGAATTCAATTTTGTAGATTCAAACGATTTTTGGGGTATTCAATCCATCATTATCTAAAATTTAATTTCAAGAAATGTTACATTAAATTGAATTTTGATAAACTATTAATTAAGTTTAGAATTTATAAATGTAATTTTACAGTTGTGTTACGAATTTCGAAAATGTTTTAAATTTTTTAATTTTCTGTTGTTAAAATCAGAGTGTCTCGGGTTCCACTCCTGGTGGTGACCAATAATCACAGTTGGGTGTTTTTAATGTGTTAGTATATGTGTTTGTCTCGGTATTGCACTGTGGGCCTATTAGTGGCATTAAGTTTTGGAGTAATTCGCCCAATTTTAATTTTTTTTTTTAATTTCTGTTGAACATTTATGCAAGCCGAATAAAAAATTGTTTTTCTAATTTGTACAATTTTTAATTTAAACGTTTCAGAATTATTAAATTAGAAAGTTATTGAAATTACAATTTCCTTGCATCACCAAATTTTATAAAATCGGTAGTAAATTGAAAAATAATTTAAAAAATGAAAATTTGTGGAAATTCAGAAAACCGAAAATCACAGATCAACTATATTAATTTCAAAATTCAACAAGTAAGAGTTCAGATTAATTTTAATAATAAACCAACCATTTCGGAATTTTTAAAATTTATAACGAGATTAACACTTTTGTCACCAGATATTTCGTAATAAAACAATTTGTGGAATTTTCTCGAATTCAGAATCGCATTGTTGTTCCCTGATTTTTTACTTTGAGGACAAACTACTACAATAATATATTAATTTTCAGAACTCCAAGATTAGAAACGTTTCGTATGTATTATAAATCGGATTGAAAATTTATATATTTCATGGTAGCTGCATGTAAAAATAATATTTGAGATTTTAAATTTGAACATAAATTTGAAATTAAATTAAATTTTTAAGAATTTCAGTTTAAAAATATAACCATTAATCTATTTTGACAATATGGATTTATCTCTGCCATGGTTAAGAAATTAAAGAGTCGCAATTTTAAAAAATTTAACAATTTAGAAATTAGATTTTATCGTAATAAAAATTACATAAGGAATTTAAAACTATGAAACTCATTAATTTAAGCCGATATTTAATTAAATAAATAACAATTAAAATAATTTTTCATTTTCGAAAGAAAAAAATTAGGGCCATATTTTTATCAAATTTTAGATATGTTTGCAATCAGTAATCCATATTTAAGCGTTCTAATTTGTATTAATTGAAAAGTGCCTTATCTAAAGTCACTTAAACCATTCCCTAATTTTTTTACTCACCAATGCCAATTCGTATTTATAGTGAAGTTAGAATTCCTCTGTGTATGTAGAGATTTGAATTCGGAAAGTGCGTTCACATGGCTGTTTTTGGTCGTTGTTTTGTGATATGCGTGTCGTAATTCAACATAATTCCTAAATTTAATTCTTAAACTTAAATTTTAATTAAATAATAAAAGGTTGAAATGCAGAATAAAATAAATTGTAACTTATTTGAGTGGAATTTTCAGGAGTATCTCATAAGTCTGATACAGCAAACTAATAAATTTTATTTCACAGGCCAGTGATGCTGAAAAAAATTATAAAAGAAGATTTGAACTGAGCGTACAACGTTTTTTATAGGAGCAACCTTTACACCAAATAATAATCGGTTATCCTTGTAAAAAAGTCTGTAATGTGTAATGACCGATGGAATAAAAATGCATTTTTAACATCAAGACGAGATAAAGATTGCTGTAATACATAATATATAAATGTTCTATGTATAATGCTTTCTATCTATAGTATAGCTTCTAAGTATTATATTCCAATCAATATTTGTGTTGGCGTATAAATTTATTATGGTTCATGGAATGTGTATACTCATTCATCCTGAGTATGATATACTTGATGCAAATTAATTATATTTATTACTATATATATTTAATAAACTTAAATAAATAAATAAGAGTAATAATGAAAAAAACAGAATTCAAATTAATATCTCATTTCAATATACCTTACTAATTAAATGAGATCTCATATAAGTATACCATATATACATATATCTAGTTCAAAACCACTTCAGGCATTAATTTAATATTTTATTTTAGTTAAAGAAACCATAAATGATAATCTACCCATACCAATCAAAAACATCCCCTAAACATACATACCCATATATACTCTTAATAATTGTAATTTTCTTCTTCTAAATGGCTCTCGAGACAACATAACATATTTTACGTCTATATATCTACTACTCGTATCTATCAATTATTAAACCATAAAAAATATTCAGGCATGAAAGTTGATGGTGATGATGAGATTGAGATTTATTTGTGTTTATTATATATATACTACATACATACACATATTTTTGAAGGTGTATATGTACGTACATATGTACATAGTTATGAAGGTATATACACGAAATTTTTATGTATTCGAATATTTCTGGGTTTTAATCGGATTTTCCTCTATTCAAATTTACGCAACATATTTTCCTATTTTTTTTTCACTGTGTACATGTATATGTTTCCCTCGGGGCATAAAATTATATTATGTTTCAAATTTTATTTCAATTCCCTTTTGAATTCTGCAATAATAATAATAAGACGGTGTATGTACACGTCGCTTTTATACACAAAAGAAATGTTGGGTACGGGAATTATTGAAATATGGAGAAAAACCGCCCCATATTTCGTACATCTAATAATAATATAAATCTAGGGGTTGGTGATATATACATACATACGTATACATTTGCTTTACATTTTAAGGGTTGCTCTGATGTGTGACGGTGGCAGATTTTAAGATTATTTTAATGTGGTTGGTATATATTATGTCAGGCTAAGTGAGCCGAAGATATGTATTCGTATAATATAATGTCACGAGCATCAATATGGGTGTATAAACAAAACAAATTAATTTTATTATATATATGTGGATTTGGTTCTGTGCGGGGACGATTATCCAATAATTCACCAAAAAATTATAAATCATTTGTTATCAACAAAAAATAATAAAAAAATTAGATCAGTAGACAGTAAAACTCCTAAAGGTTTTTGGTCATCTTAAAAATAAAATATACGGATAAGTATAAGATGACTTCACGAGAGTATCCAGACATGATGTTTGTTGCTGCTGCAATGCATGAATAAGTTTTGTAGAATACAATTTTAATCTGTGCGGGATGATATTCCTTGGTTTATGGACTTTTTACATTTAGTTGACCAGTAAATATTTACATGAGTTCTGTTATAAATTTGAAATGTTTTTGCTCTAGACTAGTGAACATAAAATTCGAAAGTTGATTTGACATAGAAATATATAAGCGAGAATTATTAATTTACTACTCGAGCGAATTTTTTACTAAAATTGATTTATTAGTCATAATTCTATGGCAACAATTAAAACAATTAAAAATCACTTAAGTCAAGTTACGTCTAAATCGAGTAGTTAAAAGATTTGAATTGATTATTATTTAATTCACCTTCTGTCAAAATTTCATACATACATTTTGGGCTACTAACACCAAAGATATAACCAACCAGAAAATCACTTAAGTATGATTTTGGAAATAATGAAATTCTTAAGTGTACTTAAGTTATTGATTTAATTTTTTTTCATACATTTGAAAATAAAGTTAAACGATTATAATTTGAAATAAGTTCATTTTATAAAACATTATAATAAATCTTGACTTAAAAAAAAAAAAAATTGGGAGGGTTACTCCAGCACTCAATGCCACAAACGGGCCCACGGGCCCACGGTGCAATCTGAACTAACACATATACTTACACAATAAAACCACCCAAACGTGATTTTTGATCACCACCGGGAATCGAACCCGAAACCCTTCAATAACAAAGCAAGCACGCTACTTACTGTGCTAACAAGGGCGGCAATCTCAATGTGTTTTCGTACAAAAATAATGCTCTCTATGACCAGAGATAATATTAATAAACAGACGAATCAATGGTAAACAGAGACAAGTTGTTAATACTATTGAGCCGAACTCACCTCATCAATATGGAAAAGAAGAACAAGACTCTAATAAAGGTGAGCAATTATTTAATCATATATAACATATAAGCAATTTACCTTTTATACGTAAACTACGTTTATACTACGTATAACTAACCAACAGTTACTGCAAAACCATTTTCAATGGACTCTGGAGAAGTATTTTTATCGCCTGTTCTTAACGAAACATCGTCATCGTATGAGAATAAAGTTCCTATAACATCGGAAAAATATATTATTATCGATAATGATTACAACGAATTCAAAGATAATGACGACAGTGACATTGATCTGTATTATTCACCATAGCTATCACTTAATGGAAGTGAGTAGAATCTAATAAAAATGGGAGCGAAATTAGAAATAAATTTAATGTCGCGAATTATGGGAAATTTCTCATTAAGGTCACGATGATAAATAAGAAAATAAACACGCGTCTACCATCGTTAACAATAAATCAAGGTCGTCGATAGAAAAATAATACAATCGTCTACTGCTGCAATCACATCAAGATCGTCGTCTACGATAAAAACAATATAATGATGGTCGATAGAAAACAATACAAACGTCTACGATCATACAAATATCAAGGTCATCCACAATAACAAACAATATAATCAAGGTCGATAAAACAACATCTACGATCATACCAATATCAAGGTCATGAGATAAGAAATCAATAAAAGACAAGAGGTCACCTTATTTGACCTTTGAAAGTTGGTCAGCTCAAGCGCCCCACCATCTACTCAAGTGATATGTCAAAATTAAAGATTATGAAGCTGAGACAAAAAAATCGAAACACGGAAAAAGAATATATGTAAGACTGGTAAAGCTCGAAACATCAGAGAGAGAGGGTATGTCAGCCTCTCGCTAAACGTAGACAAATTTGCACTGGTCGTATTTTCTATGTAAATCACAAAATATTGTTCGATACATACTGGGATTTAAGATCCTATAGATCCAGAATTATATACCTGGCAGGGTTAATTAAGATTCAAGAACCGAAAACGCGCGGACAGATTAAAAGTACCGTTCGTCCAAGAACCAGGAAATATTCTTATATTTATCATCCTTAGATATATACGTCCGGACAGTGGATACAAAGTATAATTTTCTAGTAACAGAAATGACTCAGGATAAATTTTATGACTTTGGAAAGATTGTTTAAACTAAATTGATGATGAGTAAAGTTGACAAGGAAAAAAATTAGTTTATTTGGCGAAACGTTCAAGGGCTGCGAAAAACAAAAAAAATTTGGAGCAGTTTTGTATAAAAATTTATTAACTGACGATGAACTTTTTAAAACGCGAAACATAAAACGTTGCGGAGTGAACCATGTATCACTTTTGGATCTATCTGGATTTTATTCAGCCCCGCTAAAAATATAATTGATCCAACGCTTCAGGACGATATAGGACCATTTGCAGACACCGATATTGAATCAGAAAGGAAGGCAGATTAAAGTTATAGCAGTAAAAAATGATTACTCTAATGAATTCCAATTTTTTGATAGTTAAGTGAACGTTTCTTTTAGTTGAAAATATATTTAAAAAAATTATATCGCCATATAAGTAAACAAAATCTTAAATTGCGTTAGATAACTCGTATAGCAATATAGCATGAACCACTGTTCCATTTAATTAAAATTTGTAGCGAGCTATCAACTTCTTCATTTGGAATGCTAAACAAAAAATTAAATCTCAGATTTTGTTTTGACCTCTATATGTTCCCAGATTCCACCATTTTTGACCATTTTTTAAAATATCTGTATTTGTGTCTGCGGGTATGTGTGTATATGAACTTTAATTAATTAATCTGTGAACGGAAACTTAGAATTAACGTCAGAATGTTTAAGAAATTTTAAATTTATATATCCATGTGTTAAAATTAGATCTTCCAATACCGATAACGATATTACCGGTGTTACCGGTAATGGCAATGAAATCTCATTTCGGTATTACCGGTATTAAACTAAAGTTACCGAAAATAAAATAAAAAGTTTCAACAGAGAATTTCTCGTTCAACGTGTGCGATGTGCTACTGTCGCTGACTATTATATTCTTATTTGATTTTGTGCAACCGAATTGAAAAAAGATATAGACATAAAAGCATTCAAATGACAATTTCATCATTCGAATCGTAATTTAATTGCGTAGTACATCCAAGAAAAAATATTCGATGCGAAATATTAATTTTGTGAGGTTAGACTTTCCTATCTGTTCATTTTACAGAAAATTTTTAAAGAATCAATACAATTATGTATTTCTATGGTTATAATCCATAAATAAGTATATATTTTTAGGTGAATGAAGACAAGTTTATCGAATCTGATGTAAGTAAAGTTAGCTTGTGAAATAGAGAACTGTAGACGGTGAATAAATATTGCTGGTGGAAGTACTAGTGGGCTAAATACTTATCTAAAAAGCATGCATTAAATTAATTTGTTAAAAACATCGACAACTGTGTAGAAGGAAGCACTGTTAAAAAAAACACCTATCTTAAACCACCTATTTTAAGAGTTCAGTAGAAGAATCCTTACAAAAAATTGTTTCGCGTTTGGTAGCCAGGGATGGCCTCCCTTTTGATAAAATATGTATGTCATATATGATATACGGTGGTCTGTTTCAATCTAGAGGTTATACAAACATTCCAAAGTTTCCAAGTACCGTGATTAAAAACGCATTTGATTATGGAGAAAATGTTAGAAAGCAGCTAACGCAAAAGTAATAGCATCATGCAAAGGCAGCGGTTCCAGATTTAGCTTAACCTTAGACAAATGGACGTCAAAAAGAAACCGCCGGTACATAAATATTAACGATCATGGAAACATGAAATTTTGGAACCTTGGACTCGCTAGAGCTTATGGAAAGATGCCAGCCGAAAAATGTTTAGATATCTTACAGACTAAACTAACAACGTTTGACTTATGCAGTGACGACTTTGTTGGTATTACAACCGACGGCGCATTAGTTATGTGAAAAATCGGTACTTATTTGCCGGTTATTCATCAGCTAAGTCTATAGCTCATGGAATGCAATTGGCACTACTGAAAATTCTTTATCGAAAAGAAACGATACTATATACCGATCAGCCTGATGAAGAGAATACATATTTCAAGTGATGATGAACTAATTTGAAACATTGATGATGATGGTATCGAAATTATTAGTGATGTTCCATTTCAGAACTACAATTTGTTTAATTCCAATTTCAATACACTAATCGATAAGATTTGAAAAGTTGTTAAACTGTTTCGTAGATCTCCGACGAAAAAGATTCAGTTTTACAGAAATACGTTGTAGAAAATTTTGGAACAGAAAAATTCTTAATTCTTAATTCGAAAACTAGGTGGAATAGTTTGTTGAGTATGTTGGAGCGCTTTTATCAACTTATAAACTGCATTAGAAAAAGTTTGATTGATTTAAAAGTTGCGATATATACTTTACACAGCAGGAATTCGACTTGCGGAATGAAATAATATCTGTTTTACAGCCAGTTAAGGTTGCCTTAGAAAACATTTGTTGCGAAGATACTAATTTATTCAGTGCAGATGTAACAGTTAAATTCATGCTACATGAATTACCGGGGCAGAATAGTTTACTTTCAAAAGAACTTAAAGAAGAACTAATTATATAGAAAGGCGAACCAGCTATTCTGATGTACTGCAATTTCTTCACGGTCCTGAAATAAATAACCATGATGATGGAACTTTTAACTTAAAATACAGGTCTGTTGGGGGTTATCATCTTGCTTTATTAATGATCTCTACTTGCTGTTAGTAGCTGCCGTACTACTGATGGAAAGTATATACTAGGTTTTTATTTTGGACAATTGTAAGCCAACTTGAAACATTGATAAGATAAATAATACTCATAACATCAACAATAGTCCTCCGACAATAATTGATCCCAAAAAAATTGGTCTCACAAGTATTTTTGAACTTTAATTTCATCTAGAAATAGTTATAAAAAAAAGAGGAATTAATTTTTTGTGACCAGTTTAATTAAATTTAAGGAGTTTAAATAAAAATATTCTTTTTTTAAAACTAAATAATTAAATAATTCTTAATTAAAGAGTAACTTCCAATCTCAGTGGCAAGTGGGAGTCCAATTTGCTGTTGTACTTTTACAGCTTTGACGTCTGGAGGACAACGTTTATATCTGTTTAATCTTCACTAAGTTTCTCTTCTTTCATGAATTGCTGAAAGCTTTACTTTAATGCTGCATTTTCTATAGAATTACTGGGATGGATTGCAGTTGAGCTTCAAGTAAAAATGTTCAATGCCAGCTCTATTTGTGATAATATTTACAAAATTTCTTTATCTTTATTCTTCATGCAATTTTGCTTCCAGAAAGAGTATATGTTTCACATTTCAGCTATAGTAGGGTGTTGTTGAATCAACAATAAATCTTAAAACCGTTTAAATCATTATAATTGTATAACGTACAATGACGTCTATGGCTTATGCGATTTTAATTACATTTTTCTTTTAAAAATTTATGTTTTGGCCTAATTGTATAATAGAAGTCCCTACCCTCAAAAATATCATTATTTTCTAGAATACACATTTTCTAATATCTAATTAAAAATTATTCACGAGCATACCGATTCATCTATTTTCGAACACTATAAGACCTCCATTATTTCGTTCGTATATATAAGTATATGTATATGTATGTACATATTAATTAGAAAAATTAATTAGCTGAATTGGAATAACATGCAACATTAAATATAAAAAGCAAGTAATTTAATTTTTTTCATTTTCTAATATTTTTTCAATAATTAAATCATAAAGATAAATTTTCATATTAAAGTTAATTGAACAAATTTTCTCATTTATTTACGGCAAAAATAATAAGAAGTAGAAGACGAACACGAAGAATATGTCGAAATAGCTCCTGCTTTTATCGTTAATAAAAATATTATTTTTATGTTGCTGTTGTTGTTGTTGTCAGTATTTTGCTTCCCATAATGTATCCGAGTATAACTAACTTTGTCGTCGTATACACGCGTATATAGCAAGCACATAACAAGAGAATTGGAACGAAAATAATTTTGTCCTCGATTTTTTATTTCATTTTCGATTGGATAATTTGTGCGAGGGTGAAATTTTTGGCGCACAGATGCTGATGAATATAATTTCGAATAAAAAATAAAATATATTATTTTTAAAGGTGCGGCGAAAATTATAGTTCAACAGCTTTAATGTGGTTTAGATGTTATTATAATAATTTTCCGATAATGCTTTTCTGTTGCGTGCTCAATCAATTGTGTGCAATTTAAATATTATTATTTTATTATCAATCCTTATCAAAGGAATTTCCCCCCTTGAAACACTATAAATCAAAAAACTAAGTGATTGATTCGCTTGAGTCATATAGACAGTAACACATCAAACTAGAGAGTATCTATTTAGTATTATATATAACATGTTTTGACAGTCATGCACTAATCTACAAAAAAATAGTTTCATTTAAATACCAAATAAATAATATAACATTTTTGACATTCAATTTCATTTTTTATTTAGTTTTGTCTATTAAAATAGCAAACCTATCGAGCACATACAAAAAACATGAGTTATGGCCAAAATTTTTGTAATTTACTAGGTCATACGACATTTTTTGGAAAAACCCAAATAAATAAATTTCCAAATTTTATTATTTGTTTTTTTTTTTTTGTAAATTCAACCCAGATGCTACATGACAAAGATTAATGGAACTGATTAATTCTTGAATGCTCTGTGTACGTACGAATATATGTAATAGTTTTGATTGCTATTTATATAAATCACTAAATTTTTTTTGTTATGAACCATTGGTATAGTTTTCTGGGTCATGAGTATCAAAGATATGAGTCTTAACTACTATTGGCGTTCTATTCAGTTTGTGTTCTTCAAACAAGAATATTACAAATGTACACGGTGCTTGTATATAGGCCCAGTGATGGTTCCAATTACCATTAAATTATCAAAAAAAATTAAATTTAAATCAACATTCTCAAAAATTCTAAAATTTATGTTTCCAAATTCAATTAATATTTTTAAGGTTAAAGGTTCCGCAGATTTAAATTCTTAAACTGAAGTTTTATATCAGATTTTATATATTCAATTAAATTCAAGTAAATAGAATGAAAATAGGAATATAGGCTTACATAGTGAAAAAAATGTAGGGCGCTCTTTTTATTTCATAATACCCATTGACCCAGATTACAGACCAAACCAAGATATATATAATTTTTTTATTTTTGTATTATTTGTCGTGGAAATGGTAATTTATATAACTGGATAACTTCTCAATGTCAACATTTTGATTATTTGTAAATTCAAATTTAAGGCTCTAATAGTATTTACCTTTTTTTGTTATTTTAAACGTAATTTGTTCTTATGAAATTAAATTAACGTTCTAATTTTTATTTTTTATTTACGAACATCAAATCGATTAAATGTAACAAATAAATTTATCACATTTTCCATGAATATAGTCAGCAGCAAGACGGTATATATATACGCTAATTGGTTATATACCTAAGATTAGGGCTTAACCTAAAAATAAAGAATTTTGTATGGAAGGTTTATCTTAAATCTAAAAATTAAAAAAAAATTCGTTTAGTATGGATATAGGAATAGAAACGAGCAACTGCAAGTAACGTACGGATCACTATTTAAGATACGTTACCCTGAGGTGCGTATTTAGTAGGGAACAGCTATCAAACATCCGATTTGCCGCACAACGGTTTTTAGGGTACGGAATAAAATTGCATCGAGGTTTCTGTCTCTACCATCTTGGTGGCTCCAATCATTAAAAATATCAGAAATTCATTGAACCTTTACCATCTCAAATGCGGTATCTTGCCGCATTGCATGCGTTAAAACATATATATGTTTAACCGCATCTCGCTTTCTGCCACGGTCTACAAGTGGCAAGAAGAGTTCCAAGCAGAGGTATCATATTATCTTAAGTATCTTATTAGCTTTGCACAGATCGCCCGAGTTTGTAAAAAGTTTAGCATCCAACGATAAGGTTGGCCAATAAAAGTAACGCTTCAAAATGTTAAAAACGAGGAACACTTAATTTCCAATAGGGAATGTCATAGTCAGCATTAAATGCTGTTCTTGGCTTAAGGTTAATGAAATTGAATCTGATGATCTGATTATATTTTTCAGATTTAAATGCTAGCATCCCATTTGATGAAGGATTGCTTGTTAAAATCCGGTGTTGCTAAAACAAGGATAGAAGCTAACGCTGATATCAACCTACGAAACGCATGTTGATCAATCTGCTTCCAGTGAAATTTGTGACTTTTCTTTAAAAGTATCGTTAGAGTGGCAGATAAGGCTGATTAGTACTGGATGAAACGACGACACCAATCTGATGTGACTCTCAATAATTGTTTAACTTACAATATTTTTAACGCTGAAAATACTAGAAATTCCCGGGTTTGGGTGCGGTTCTCCCTCAACGAAACGACATGACCAAGGTAATCAATTTCTCTCAGTAAAAATTTACCTTTTTTCATATTTACTGAAAGGCCCACTATCGCAAGTCTTGCTACCGCTACTGAAAGAATGGCGAAATGTTCTTTTAATGTGGCTGATATTATCAAAGGATTATCGAAATAAACGAATACCCGAATCTCGACAGTGTTTAATGCGCATCGCAGAGCTCAAACGGAATTATAATTTTATTTTTAGCTTGAATTCAAAGGAATTTTCCCTAAGGCATCTTGGGGGTCCAAGCTCGAAATATATTTCGTTTGGTCCAGTCTATACTAGGGCGTTTAATCTACTGGCAAGTAAATAGTAATCGAATCATAATCGAATTTTTTTGTATGTCCGTTTAACTATATAGCCATTGGGAAGCCGCAGGGGCTATAACTTTTTTCAAATACGTCTAACTGAATCATCCGGTCAAGCTCTTTATAAATTAGTTTCTGTATATAGCAGGAGACACAGCATAAAATCTTTGCTAAACTGGAGGAGCATCCTCTACTTCAATATGGTGACAAAGCAAAGAAGTTCGTCTTAAATCAATTTTTTCGAAGTTTGGAAAAGGTTCGATTTTACCTTGAGATATTGGTCGCTGATCGTTAGTTAAATTGTGATGTAAATATAGACTGGTCAGAAGTCGATTGTTATTTAATGAACACTTTACCTGTTATATAGCCTCTAACACTGGTTGTGAGGAACGACACGCCGTTTAAACAAAAGTTTACAGACTCAAAACGATTCGGGAAAATACTCTTTTAAGAACTTAAGCCAATTCTTTAAGGGAAATAAATTCACCGGATTACCCGTTCAGATTTATAGCAAAGAACACAGAACTGTGGAACAAGTTCATAGAGTTGCATCATAAATCAATAACTCTACATAGTGAAGGAAAAGCACTGTTCAGCACTATTACAAGAAATAACTCAAACCTCTCCGAACACAAATCATTTTTCAAAATCTTGCTTACTTTCTGAGAGTCGATGCGATATAAATTGGAATACTGGCTGGAGCAAGGATAGAAAAGTTATTAAAAAAATCTCGGAATGAATGTTTTAGATTATGCACCGAAATTGTCAGATATACATAATGTTCAAGATGGCATTCAAAAAAATAAGAAACTACCATTTAACAATGTTCGAATAAGCGGGTGTCGGCTTTTAGATTTTAATATATATCGTTTCATCAAGTGCCTTGTATACAACAATTAATATCAAGCTCAATCAGCAGAGTCTGTTGCGCTACTATACCACGCGTAAACGTGCTAAAGAGACCAAAGAGACTTCAACCCCGAAATCCGGCGGAGCAAGAAACTAACATATGTAGCAAACCGTAATGCTTATTTCAAAAGTATAAATGACAAAAGCTGAAAGAGACTAAACCAGTTTATAACAGAGCATTGTAATGTAGAACCGTGGAGTTTTGTCTATAAGTTTAGTATAAGCAAAATGAAAACTATTGAGGTACTAAGTACTCTGGTAAGCGGTGGTGAAAAATCAACAATCTGTTGGGAGGACGCCACAAAATGCTAACTCGATACCTTGTTACTGGATGATAGTGAGGAAAATGACTCGGAAATGTACAAAGAGCAATCCGCGGGTATCGTAACATTGTACTAGATACGTTAAATGTGAGCCACTTCAGTAATGAAAAGGCCACTTTGGCAATCATGTCGATGAAAATAAACAAAACGCCAGGTCTAGACAACATCGAAGTCAAAGTGTACAACGTGCTTCGCCTATTATAGGGCCCAGTATCACAAGCTTAATGAATACCTGTCTGAGTAAAGGAATTTTTGCCATAGCCTGGAAAAATCTCAAAATGGTTATAATAAGGAAAGATATCAAACCGGGGATAGGTGTCAAACCGATACAAAGGCATATAGACTAATATATGAAAAAGTAATTACCGGCAGGTTGATGGACATATTCCAAAAGAGAAAATAGATCGAATATGATCACCATTCTAAAAGAATCGGACCAAAACTACAGTCTGGGGTTTTTTCTAGATGTATCTGGTGCATATCTGGTGCATGTTGGAGTCAAAGAAAATAAACTGCCCCGTAAATATTTAAAACCTCATAAACGATTATTTTTCTGTAAGAAAAGTCACTGTAACCACTAGTCACGGTATACACTTCAAAAGAGTGTCAATAAGGGGCGCCCACGAGGCTCCATTCTAGGCCCACATCTGTCGAATCTTGTCTTCATCAGTAGTATGAACCACGAAGTCTGAGAGGTAGCAATCGAGGACGATAAGGTATTACTAACTGATGGGAGCTCTAGACTAAGTATTCAAGAAAAAGCGCAACTGGCCATAGACACGACACGACACATTTTAATTTGGACAAACCAGAAAGGTACACATGCCAGGGATGGGCGAGGTAGACTACGCCAAGTAATCAGAATTTTATTTCACAAGTATTCGTTGAGTTTTGTAGAAATATGTAGATTAGAGGAAAGAAAGTTTTGGAAACAATTGCCTGGACCATAGATGTTGCATGATGGGTCTACATTTTTAATTTGGATTATCTCATGTGATATATGAAATGAAACGTATTTTTATAAGCATTATAGTGGTACACATTTTTTGATCAATTATAAAAATGTTTAATTAAATATTCATTTGAATAGTGTTTTTATATTTAAAAATTAAATTACAGAGAGAGTAATTGTCTCTTGAAAATTCTAAAATATTTGGTGAGCAACAACAAATTTACCTTCGTCTAGACATAATCGTTTATGTGATAAGGTAACAAGGCAAATTTAACGACAACCGCAAATCAGCTGCGTCTGGAATGAACGTGTTACTAAATTGACATATTTTGGGTAATCCATTTATAAATTTATTATCGTGCAAAATAAACTACTTTGTTGAATTATTGGCATTCACATATGAAAGCTCAAAAGCTTATTTAATTGAATTAGGGTACTTCCTTTTTAAATAATGGCGTTTTCAAAAATACCATGAATAATTTTGAAAAAATTGTTGGCGTTGTCAATTAAATTCTTATCCGTTAAATCCTGCCTAAAGTTAGCATTTCCAAGATCGCAAGTTGTGTGCCATTAGGGCTCGTAAATGCCCGAATATTTTAGTACTCAGGTGTTGGGTAGTTACTAAATCTAGTTTTCGTTAAATAGATTTGTAATTTAATTATTTCAATGTAACCTTATTTGCAACAATAGGGCCACGTTCCTTATTTAAATCTGTAAATAGCGTTGTATTGTATATCTGTAATTTATTATATCTGATCGGTACGAATAATTTATTTATATGAACTAATCAAACTTAAATCAGTCTGGGAAATCGGTATATAGATTTTGGCAAATCGAATAATTCGATCTAATCAATCTGATAAAGAACTAACGACCAGAAAACAAACTGCCCATATCGATCTGACCGAAAAGTGCCCTAAATTTTCTATTCGAAGTTTCATTGATAATTAATTCAAACACCACTTTAGAAAAGTTTGTGTTGTCCACGGTCATCATCTTGTTATTTCGACTCGGATATAAACATATTAAAAGCTGTTCGGACAGATTTTTCTTGGTAACTTTGTATATGAATTATTTAAAAACACGTTTTGGAGAGACCTGTCGTAATTACCAGAAAAAACAGAAAAATATCAAGGTGCTTGGCACTCAATACCCGACAATACGTTAGCATTATATAAAATATTAGATATTAGATTGTTGATATTGTTATATAAAATATCAAACACCTTGTCGATATTTTCAGAGATTACTCTACTCACAAATCAAAAACATTTATGAAAGCCTTATTTAATACGAGAATTTTATATTCCACCAAAGTATCAAATTCACTCTACAAAATTTGGATCACAGTAGTTTTGTAGTATAGCTCAACAAATCATCATTCCAGACGTTTCCTACATTATTGACGTTGTCTACATTGTTGTCACTGTCGAAGAAATTAATAGGTGACGCGTAAATACAAAATTTAGCCATAGATATACGTTCACTTCATCCAAAAATCGAAATAAACAACCTGATTGTGCTATTGTATATAATAGAGACACAATTGGGTTAAAATATAATTATGAACTTATAACCCCAAAATTATAAATTACTGCGTGATAATGATGATTTAGTATAGTTCAGTGTGTTGCGTGCGCCTTAAGCGTCAATGCCCTTATTAAAAGATTAATAAAAAAAAAAATGATGTATCGCCTGTGTAGGTGAATTTATAATACTGTAATCGTTGTATATGTAAAATATGAAATTTAATCTGATCTCAAATCTTAATGGATATTACATTTTTTACAGTTATTCTCGTAAGTATGTATAGAGGAATGATTTACATTTTTTTATTGTATATATTCAGGACTATAATATGTGCTGCCTAAATATACACAGCTTATACAAATTGTATTGTATCACGGTAGAGTATAAAGAATATACATATTTAACTGTTCCAGGTGTGGCAAGTATAACCCCTAATGGAAATATTATGACAAAGAAAAAAAAACATTTTTCCTTATATACACACACGTATCTGTACATAGGTTTACAATAATTGTATTTTAATTAAAAACCATAAGAACTTTATTATTAACCATAAAAATATAATGGGTTTTATGTTAATCCTGTCATGTCTATATTACCTTTATAGATAATATAGGCACCAAAACGAGCTTTATATTATGAAAATAATATTGTCTGCAACTTTCAATGAGCTTTTTTGTATATATATGTACATAGACTTTGAATCTGAATCTTTGTTTAACGTTAAACAGCACAAACTGAGTGTATATATGCGGGAGAAGTACATCAAAAAGAATATTATTGTGAGTGCAGTAACCTTATATAGGTAAGTGATTTACATTGTATATAGAAATGTTTAGACATTTTTTTTTATTTAATAAGGAATAAACCAACGTACTAATTAAATTCAATTTAAAGTTCTCAAATATACTTAACGCAAGGAATTTTTTGGGACCACATAACCCACATCAAAAACTTTAATTTTTGGAAAACTTTTATACAAAAATAGGTTTCTCATTTCTTTCATAAGCTTTAAGTTAATTTCCATTTACGACTCATTAGAGCTATTTTGTCTAATTTTCTTCGTTGCGGGAAGATATAACGTTTTTTTGTCAGCTTCCTATAAATTTATTTTTAACATTTTTTATTTCCCCTGAAGTTCTAAAATAAATTAAAGTTATAGAAACTTTTTATTATCTAATTTTTAATTTTTTTATAAATTTAAGTTTTAAATCATTCACGCATATTGATTTCACATATATTTGCGTGCAATATAAATAATTCATGCAATGTATACGAGTATATATGAGTCTCAAACGTTTTATATAAATTATGTTCTGTCATTTTTCTTAATTCAAAGAAATGAAAGAATCCACCCACATGCTTATATATATGTACACGAAAATCTTATACATTTTATAATTTAGTATTTTAGGTCAATGTTATGTATATACGTATATGGAACACGCAACATGTTATTATGATTAATGGATATTTGTGATTTGAATAATAAAACAAAATTATATTCTTTTGGGGAGTTAGTGAAGATTTAAGGATACAAATTTGTCAACGCTTTACACCAGATGTACGATGTGTGTTTTGTATAGTTTTAATTTATTCATATTCATTTTAGAAACTAAATAGAGGATATATTTTTTTTCGTTAGTAAATTTAGGATCATGTTTTTTTTTAAATTACACAAAATACATAAAGCATGTTTCAAAGTATACTTGAAATGCACAAAAATCGAAATTGTCTGCTGTTTTATTTAATTTGTATATTTTATTAGAAGCACGTGAATAAAATGTTAAAAGTATAATTTGTATGTGTTTTGATCGCACCCGCATATATTTTATATATTTGTGATTCAATTAAAAAATATTTCCGCACGAATTTTCTCCCCGCGTGTATACGTATACCCGTATAAAAACTATATGTGCGATATGTGCATATATACCATACAAATCCGAAAAAAATTTGAAGAGAGCGAAGTAAATAAAATTTTGTATTTTATGTTCGCCTTCCGATCATATACATATAAATGGTAATAAAATTGTTTAAGGTTCAATAAAAATTTAATAACAATAAAGTAGCAATTTTCGATTAAATCAATATATAAAAAAAAAATTAAAAGCTCAGTTGAACGTATATATATATGTATATAATAAAATAAATTGTTTAACAAATTCCTCGTATATATATGTATATAGTCTGGAACATAAATTTAGAATATATAGAACAAGTGCGCATATATATATAGCAATATTATCCTAACGAAAACTCGTTGAACCAAATACAAATTTTTTTATTAAATTTTTGACTTCAGCAGTATTATAAAGTATGCAGCATGATGGGGTTGTGCCTCAAATCATATACGTATAAAAAATAAAATTCTTACTAAGCAACCAAGAGATGACTAGGTTCTATATAGTTAAATTGTAACCCTATACAAGAATACAAGAAAACATAATGTTTCAATTTACTGATATTACAAATTTACAATTATTTTTCCGGTTGACTGTTGTAACTGAGTCAATTTAAGTGAATCTGCTATATAATGGTTTTGTATATAAGTATTATAGAATTTATTGTAATATTATTTGGTCGACAATGGCATCTCCTAAACTGTCCCTAAACTGTCACCATCTCTGTCACACAACACAATTGTAAAAATAAGAAACAAATATTTATAAAATTATGAGTAATCTTTTTAAGTAAAACAGATAGTTTAACATTCATAACGACGTATGTATGTATGTATGTATATGTACATATATACTAAAAGCAGAAATAAAATTGCTTCCAAATGGAGTTTGATAATATTTTCATTTTCCCTTCATTAATAAGCAAGTGTACATATAGACAAAAAAACAACAAACTCCTTTACATCAGGTCAATTAATATGAATCTTAGAATTTTTAACATTTGGTTACGACAATTACTGATTAATGGACGCTCAGTTTAAGGGGTTACACGACTTATGCCGACAAGCTACTAAGGTAGGGCCCATTTAACAAAGTTCATTCGGAAATAGAGCCCTCTGATTACCTGGCGATCTTCAGTTGTAAGAAGCCACACCTGCACATACAGTTCTTTGTGCAAGTGGACGATTATTTATATGTTAGAGACGAGGCTAAGGAAACTGGTACTCTCCACAGGCCGGAAACATTGAGGGAAAACTCGAAATGTAAGGGAGGGGCTTCCTCCACTACACCAAAGGTGGGCGAATCCATCGCCCAGGGATTCAGATTTCTGAACAGGTGGGCTGCAACTCATTCGGGAAACATAACTGAGCAGGGATAATTCAAAGCATGGGCCAAGTAAACTTTCGGCTGCAACAGCTCGAATAGGGACCATAAGTATCGAAAAGATAGCGTCCCAGGATGAGCTGAATGCGGTCGACATCAAACGTGCCAAATTGAAGTCGGAAATGGAAAAGGAAACTTCTAACCAGATGTATTAACCCCAGCTGTTTAATGACTTCGTGAAGGAGCAATCGTTGGTGCTAGCCGTCATTAACCGGAGTTATGAAAATCAGAGCATGACTATATTACCCACAGTACTGTTCAACAATGAGTCCTTGGCTTGTCTGGCTTAGGCTAAGGGAGAATTGACTTCGGCTTCGGTCAATTACTCTCAGGGTCTATAAAAATGATGGAGTTGATACCCGCAAAAGAAGTTTCCGAGTTTCCAAAAGAAGATTACCTGTCAGAATTGCGAGAGGAGGGAGCTGCCGGCATCTCGGAAGCGATACTAGGAAAGGCAATACAGGCGATGTCGGAAAATCAGCACTATAGTAACCATTAGCCTACGGCTGTGAGAAATGCAAAATGGTAAGTAGGTTTAACATAATAATATGCTAAGTATTTTTCAGATTAACCATATACAAAGGCGGTCTCGGGCGCTTTACTCCTCGGACTGACTGGATCAGGGGTGGACGTGGCATACTTATTCAAGAATCTTAGATTAATAGTAAATGGATCTGTAGGGGTATAAACTAGTAGACTTAAGCAATTTTGGGAAAATCAGATCCTGCATTCTTGGAAAAAATATAATTTAAATATTTTTCTACTATCTCAATCCAGCCATAGGTGACATAACTGCTGTCAGCCTGAGGGTTGGCAGCAGCCAATTCTGGCTGGTTTCAGCCTATATATGGATCGGGACCTTCTTTTCAAAATAGAGAAATGGAATATCAGTGTGATTCTAATGGATGTGACGCAAACGCACATCCCACGATCTGCGGTAGCACAGTCATCAACGGAAGTAGTGACTTATTTCTTGATCGTACTTATTAAATAAGTAGGAGGTTCTAGACGTAACATCCGCCTATATGATAATAAATATCATATGCGGTCAGAGAATAGGGCGTGGTGGAAGAACATTCCTTCTCTGATCATCGTTATGTAACTATATTAGCCTTAACGTTTAACTTGATACCCGGAAAGCCTTTAGGAATTCCAGAAGGACAAAATGCTATAAACTGCAAAAATAGGAAATTGCTAACAGGTTTATTGCCACCGGTGGCCCCTGAGCCGCCAGCGACAAAGGAACAAATGAATTGCCTGGTGAACGCTATCACTAGCGCCTACAACCGGCCTTCCAATGCTGCTATTGTACCATAGTTAACACCAGGGCCAAGAAAAATCAACATGATGGTCCAAGGAACTAGGGACATACCAAAAGGCCAAAGTTAGAGCCAAAAATACAAAAGTGGCTTGGGTTTGGGACTCCTATAGGGAGGAAATGAAATTATATAAAAAGAAAGTAAGAAAAGTACAAAGGGGGTTTTGGAGAGTCTTCTGTGATAAAACGGAGGAAGTCTCTCAATCCAACCAGTCCCAGTTGTCTAATTAAACCGGACGGTTCCTGAACTACTCCAAGTGAGGATTCTTTGAAGCTTCTCAATCATTCAAAGAAGCTTTGAGGACTCGAGAGAGGCTGATCAAGAAACACATTCACTACGTTTAGATATTGTAACTAAAAAGGGTATCCAATGGGCTCATAAAGGTTTGAAATTTAATAAATTGGCTGATCCGAACCGACTTAACTAGTGGAAATTGAAACCAACTCGTCGATTATTCTCCCTGTATTCCGAAGAGTTAGACTGGTCTGTATATTCCAAAGAGTTTTCTCTTTGAAAACTAACTGAGACTAAAAGTAAAACCTATAGTGACTAGTCTCAACATGGTTACTATAAAAGAAAATCAGAAGACACATGTCCTCCTGGTACGTACGATTGGGAAATCAATATACGCAAGAGCTTTATATGGTAGCGTTGCTCGATATTGAGGACGCCTTTAACATTGTAAAGACGGCGGCAATTCTGGAGGATTGGATCACTCTATAGGCGGGTTAATCAAACATAGTGAGCCGAGGATGGCTAACTCGGAGCTGCAGTAGCTTACCATTAGGAGGCGGGTCCGTTCTTCTCTGGAACATAGCGATCAATAGGTTACTGTTGAAGCTGGAGAGAGAGGATATTAGGGTAATTGTTTATGCAGATGATGTAGTGATTCTTGGAAAACCACAATTAAAGAGGTAATCAAAAATGCCTTCCTAATCAAAATGAAATAGGCCATCAGATGTGGACTGGCAATCAGTTCGGCCAGGACTGAGCTTGTACCCTTTACCAGGAAACATAAAATTCGGTAGTAGACCCCTCTACCTTAAGCGGCATAAAAAAAGCTTTCACAGATTAAGCAAGATCTTGAACATTAAGCTCAATGTGGCTTATAGCTCTTGAATAAGTAATCTACGGGAATAGGCTCGAGAAGGTGCAAAGAAAGGTCTGTATGAGGTTATGTTTCACCTTATCCCGATCGATATTTATGGTAAACAGGTGCCTTCAAGAGAATCTTGGAGAAGCTGGTGGCTATCGGAAACAGAAGCTATACAGCTTTTCACCAATGGATATATATACAAGCTAGACAGTAAAGTAGGAGCTAGAGTATTCTGTGATAAATTAGAACTGGATATATATACCAGTGGATATAAAGGAGCAAATGAAAAGTAGACAAACAATCTCACATGTAGCATAGGAAGGCAAGTCTGGACAAAGCTGGACTTGAAACGTTCCAATAAATTAATCTTCCTACATAGACGTGAATTAAGTACGATCATGGTGATACTCACAACTGCCTGTTTGGAGAACATTGAAGCAGGGTAGATCAGGAACAAAAATGATTTTTGCAAGGCTTTATGGACGAGGAGGAAAAAGAGACTTAAGTGCACTTCCTATGCTAGGACAGGCTCTCGGATCTCAAAATCTATGTAAAGTGTGATATATTTAACCAACATAAATTGCTTTAACTGGTTCCACCAATGGTAAAAGAAAAGTAAAATCCTATGGTATCACAAATGGATCGTCACCGGTCTAAGTGTACCGTTACAAATTGCTGTGGACCATTCCAAATTACTATCAAGTTTAGGTATAAGACAGGTTGGGCTCTTCTGAATTTCAAAGTTGGCCACATACGGTAACTATATATAGTATTTATGAACTAATTCGTGATAGTTTTGAAAAATGGCCGACAATGCATTTTAATCTATTTTCAAAAGGGTTGGTTGAATACGTCACATGTGCTACAGGGTTGTTCTTAGTCCTTCGTTGTCGAATCGTATGTAGTTGAATGTGCATAATTTGTCCTATAGAAGATATTGCAATTGAAAATGGTTACATGAAATAACGTGCGAATTTCTAGTTGGGATGTCCAGCGCTGGCCTGGTCAGACAAGCCGTATTCTACGTCAAAATGAATTGTATTCATAGCATATTCTTATGTCTTGTTTGTAAATAGATTACATTTACTATAAATTCCTTTATAGTTAGCTCCTATAAAATTCGGTAAAAGCTAGAAATCTTTTAATAAACAGTGCAGGAAAACTGGTCAATTAAGAATTATTTATTCATATTTCTTCAACACAACCCAATTAAAAAAAAAATCACATTTATCTGTAGTGAAGAGTATTAATTGTATGCTCAATTCTCTTCAGTAGTCTAATTATCTGAAAAGTAACTCAATGATCTGATGAGTTGCTCAACTGTGATTCAGTTAATTGATTTCAATCGAAAGTGCCTATAATAATTATATAATTGAGCAATAATCGGATGATAACTGAGCAATTTAGCTAATATGATTTTTTGAGCTTTTATAAATATTAATTGGAACATGAAAAAGGACTTTGTTAATAAGTTGCACTATAATCAGAAAACCTTTATTGACATGAACTTGTTGCTAAATAACTGATATTTTCCGTTAAGCAAAAATGACTAAACCATCTGCCTGATTTAATTATTTAAATTAAGCTTTTTCATAAAGCTTTGATGAATATCAATTAATCGCAATAAATATTGTTAAAAGCTTCTAATTTGGCAATTTGATATATTTATATATGATCAAAGCTCAATTGCTTCATTTCGGAAAGCCGTTAGTGGTAAAACTTAATTTTAGTAGGTGCTCTTTCAGACTTAATTATACAAACGGAATAAAACCATACTTAGGAAGATTTAAGATTGTTACTCGTACATATTAAAATTAAAAGCTTTTGGCCCAATTAAAATGGTCTTAGAGGCAGACGTGTTTTTCTTTTATACAATTCGAAATGCAAAATAATTTAAATCGTTAATATTATTCAATATTGTAAAAAATTTTTTTGTAAACTGAGAGTTTTGAGCTTTGTTAGAAAATTAATATAAATAAAAATTTCAACTTCTCGTAAACACTTTTTAAATCTTTTGAATCTAAATCTAATTTAAGGAATAGTCAGATGCTTTATGAAAGTCAGATGCTTTAATTTTAGGCACAATTTATATTGTTTATATGTCCAACGTGTTTTGAACGGGAAACTTTTTTTTTGTGCAAGAATAATGATTTTTTATTGTAAGGTTAAATATTAGCCATTCACTAGCAACCTAGTTTTTCTGCTAAAGAATAGTTTAAAACAAATCGGGAATAACGTAACACAACTTTATGTCCTCATTCTTTGAGTTATAATTATCCAAGGCGTCGTTAAAATTGATTCGTATATAAAATGTTATTAAAGATATAGAATTAAATAATTGGAAACTAACTGTGCGAAAACACTATAAGGAAACTTCAGCGCCAGGTTTAAAAAAAATTCCATCGCAAGTTTCGATATAATAGGATTAGATACGGTATAAATAAAGCTCACAGAAATCGGAAATATAGCACTACTGATAAAAATCTTTGCAACAAAAGAAGAATTCGAGTTCAGAAACCAAAACTTGTCCACAAAAAACGTGCCATACTGCTCTATGACAAGTTTTGATAAAATTAGTGGAAGTGTTTAGTGGATGTGTTTTATTGGATGACGAAACGTAAAACGTATACGTTAAATTTGTGATATTGAAATTACCTGGTCAAAAATTATATCTTGCCAAAAACCATGGCAATGTTTCAGCTGGATATAACCACTTTACGTTAGACACATTTACATAAATAGTTATACGGGCCAACGATTTACAGCTGGGGAGCCGAGAGCCAGTTTTTTGTCACATTTTCCACAATGACGTATTTTGCGTCTTATTCCTCTGCTGTACACGATTCTAAAGACGCCAGAAATTGATACGAGATTAATCAATACGATGTTATGTAGAAGAAGAATGCGGAGCGTGATTTTATCCGTAATAACGAAATGTGAAATTTGATTCAATTCGAAGCTATTGTTTGTTTTATTTCAACATATATTTCCAATAAGTTATAGAATGGCATGTCATTACCGATTTAATTTGAAATATTTTTAAACTTTTTCCTATACGGCTTAATTGAATCACCGTGTTACATAACAACGAACTGGGGCATTTGATATTAAATCGCTAAAATAACGTAGGTTGTACATATTATTCTAATTGTCGACGTTGACAAAAATCGTTGCCAAGTAATCTATACGTAATAGTTTACGTGTCGTCAAGCATGTGGATTACATGCCGTAATCTACCTCGCCCATCCCTGGTTGGAATCCAGTGACAAAATTCGAATTTGAATAGGACAATTTGTCGTAATATGTTGTATATGTCGTCTACACTTAACACGTTCGTCACTCAACCATTTTTTCGATATTCAGAAAAAACTACCATACAAGCAATACAAATGTCGCTTATTTGTGACATGAGTTTATTGGACAACAATCCGTCACATATATGTGACATGAGTCTTTGAGTGCCCATACGTCACTTACATATATGCGACATGTGTTTTAAGTATGTACAATGTATGCGACACATTTGTGTGACATGAGTCTACGAATGGTGTTTTGTCATGTTTGCGTAGCCTGAGTCTCTAGTTTGTATAAGTATAAGTGATATATGTCTTTGGAATACTGCAATAGAATTATAAATTATAATTGAAGTCAAACATTTTATGGTTATATTATATTTTTATTGTATTCTAAACATAAAAACACTGGGTAATGTGGGTTTCTTATTTAGTGGCATAAGAAGGCACCGAGCAACCACTTGCTTAATCTCGAGAGATGTTGTGTCTTTCCACCGGTTAAAATTAGATTTTGCTCGTATTCGTTTATGAGCATAAATAAGTTTAGCACGTGCGTTAGTCCACGTTACTATTTTTGCCACTAAATCATCGTCAAACATTTGCGAAAAATACTGAATTGGTTTTGCATTGGATGGTAGATCTATTAATATTTCTTCAGCACCCGTAAATACAATATCATTTTTTTCAGGCTCAATATCAATCCATATTTCATTATCGGATACTTCAACGTTTGCAATATCTTGCAAATCTAATACTTCTGAGAATTCAGATAGCTCACTTTCGGTATCATAGATACGAACATTGCTTCCAGAGTCTTCAAAATCCAAATCGCTGCCGCTAGAATCCAAATTGGATTCAATGGTTGGATTGACAGAGGATTTGCTCTTACTCTCACCCTCCATTATGCAGACCTTCCTTTATACATTGAGGAACATGTTATTAAAAAGTTACAAAAAATTTCCGATTATTACCTTCAATACACTAATAAAATCAATAATTGTTAATTACTTTGAACTAAAAAGATTAAAAAAACTAAACCAAAAAACACACAAAAACAACTAAAACACAAGTAAATACGTGTATACCATACTAAAATCTACTATCGACTAACAGAAAAACGAAAATTCTATCGTTTTACTTTTATTAAAATAATTTCGGGGAGTCCCACAAAAATCAAAATATCTCAATAACAAAAACTCTTACCCACAAGCCGTTCGACACGAATACGTGTCGCATACTACTGTAAACTATCGCGCTAAGCAAGACCTTTTAACACAAACCACAACAAAGTTGTAGCAACACAAAATTATAGCATTTTGTGTCACATATTTGTGACATGAGTTTTTTTTTAAACTAGCATGTCACATATATGTGACATTGAGTGGTGAACGTGTTAATACCTCATCCACAAATCTATGAAAGAAACAAATATTTATAAAATTTTTATATGTGTGGAGAATGTGGGATATAGTCGTTTGAACTCACAAACTCTTCACTGACTGGTTCATGTGGGGCTATCATGTGATCCAACTGCATATCTGATCGTCCCAATAATTATTTTACCAACTATATATTGTTGAAATATTCTGAAAATCGGTAAGCGTTCAGATCATCAAACAACGAATTTCAAAAAAACTTATTTTATAGAAATTGAGGCTTTGACAAAGTGATTAAAGGTTTACTGCTTCTGTATATATATATTATACAGATTTGAAAAAAATATTTAACAGATTTGGAGTACTCCAAAAATCCTAAATTAATTACGCAAACATCTTGACAAGAGCGCAATACTTATATGATTTTGACACCAAATCAATTTACCAATCACACAAATGTGAATACAAATTTCTATTGTGTATCTTATATTTAGGTTAACGAAAACAAAAACAAATTATTTAAATGCAAATTGAATGTTGTGTTGTATCCACAACACTATAAGAACAATAATAACTAAATTTTCCCGATAAAAATCATTCATACATCAGCAATAACTTTAACGTATTTATAATGTTTTAATATTGGCGGTAACCATTAGATTTTGAGATATATCTAATAAAATTTAACATCCAATCCATAATGTATATAAGAACATAATTTGTCACAATACATATACATATTTCATAAATTATTTTGTAATTTGACTTTCCAATTTCATTTTTATTGTTGTCATAACAAAAAATAAAAATAAAAATTAACAAGTTATGTATACAGGCGAACATAAAAGTTTTATTTTATACATAATAGACATAAAAGTTATTTAATATCCCATAGTATATTGTTAAAAGCTTTTCTATATACGACTAAAATATATGTTAATGAGAGATAATGAAGTAAAAATTTACTACGATAAGTTACTACCAAATTAATATTCACATATAATAATTATGATCGTATAAAATTGTGTATATCCATGAATATGGTATATACTAAATAGATTTTTTATCGATAACATGATTTATGTACTGTATTATAGTACTTTGTAAATTATTGTTGCTGGTTTATTTAGTGGATATATGAGCATTAAATTACAAGTTAAATTGGTATATACATATATTGCAACAGAACAAATTGTTGTTCGCAATTTTTAATTACAGAAGTAATTATGATTCCTAAACCGTTCACAAAACTGGATGTTACAGGCCAATATCGTTATTAGCTGCAGTTATATCTAAACTCTTTGATAAGTTATTAGTAAAAAGGCTAACTCCGATAATTGAGAGGAAAAACCTGATTCTAAATAGTCAGTTCGGGTTTCGCAGCCAACATTCAAGATAAGATCAAGTACACAGAATAATTAATATTATTGAAAGAGCATTAGAGGAGAGAAAATTTAGCTCAACGATATTCTTAAACGTTGCAAAGGCTTTTGATAAAGTTTGGCACGAAGGACTTAACCATAAATTAAGAAAAAAGAAATTAAATAAACTCAGTCTTAAAACTATTTATATCATTAGATTAGACTAATCTTTAGAAATATTAGAATTATATATATATATATATATATATATATATATATATATATATATATATATATATATATATATATATATATATCTATATATATATATATATATATATATATATATATATATATATATATATATATATATATCTATATATATATATATATATATATATATATATGTATATATATATACATATATATATTTTGGTTGTTGTTGTAAAAATCATCACCTGAAACCGTATCAAAAAATAAACAGGGTGGGCCATCTGTTGGTCCTTTTTTCAACCAAAGCATTTTAGTGTTGTACTGTTGAACAGTGTTGTACTGTTCAACAGTGTTATACTGTTCTAAAAAATTCTTTGACACATGAATAGTCAAAAATATGAAATTTATCATCATGGAGTCGCTAACCACAGAACAACGCATTTAGATTGTCCAAATTTATTATGAAAATAATCGTTCAAAAACAACATATCATAAATTACTTGAGAGTTTTGGTCGACATGGACGTCCTAATGGAGTGTGCAATTGTCAAAATTATTGCGCGTATTGAAGAAACTGGTTCAGTGGAAGGTCGTGAACCGTATCAACATGTTCATCCAGATCGTACT